>VYZW01016365.1:24568-38248 GCA_013401315.1 Balaeniceps rex | reverse complement strand
AGTGCTTACACTGAGTCAAGGACTTTTCAGCTTCTCATATGCCTTGCCAGTGAGGAGGCTGGGGGTGCACCAGAAGCTGGGAGGAGGCACAACTGGGGNATTACACATTATGAAGCCCTGCTTTCCTGGAGATGGCTGAACACCTGCCTGTCGATGGGAAGTAGTGAATGAATTCGTTGTTTTGCTTTGCTTGTGTGTGCAGCTTTTGCTTTACCTATTAAACTGTCTTTATCTCAACCCATGAGTTTTCTCACTTTTACTCTTCTGATTCTCTCCCCCATCCCACTGGGGGGGAGTGAACAAGTGGCTGTGTGGTGCTTAGTTGCTGGCTGAGGTTAAACCACGACAGTAGTCACTTCTAGTGTTTAACAGTGCATGGGCAGCTTAGAGCAGGCTGAAGAGTATCTGACCTAAGGGAATTGCAAAGGGAATTTAGGGAGGCAGGAGGCAATTACCTGAACTGGAATTTGGCCAGGAGATAGGAACTAACATTGCAGTGCTTATTAAACTCTGTGAGTAATGAAGAGCTATCTTTTACTGCCAGATAGTAATGGATGCTGTTGATCTTGGAGTGACTTGATATGATTCAGTTTTTCTGGCAAGGGGTGAATGACTGACATTGTCAATAACTATGAAGTATTCACTGGATAAAGCATTTCTTTTGTCTAGTGTTTAGTGGGCTTCTCTCTGGCAAATTCATTTTGCTCTGTAAAAGCCATGGTTAGAGTACCAAGAAACCTGTAAAGAGTATTCTGCTTGATTTGCTAGGTGAGCAGCCTCATTCTTTGTTGCCAAGGTCTTGTCGGGCATTGCAAAATATTTCTGAAAATTGGCAAAAAGAGAGTTTGTATGTTTTCCTTTTCTTTTCCAGGATATTTCAAATGATCATACTGAATCCTTGTATACGATGACACAGTGTATTTATAAAAAGTTATTCCACAATTTCTATAAATATCCTATTACTTATTCCTGTAATATATTATAATAATTTTTTTCTTTTCAATATGAAATCAGGGTATGTGTGTATAATAGATTTTAAAATATTTAATCAAGATTCTGAATCCTGCATTTGAGCATATGTATTTAACTTACAAGTTTACATGATTTTTCTTTAGGTTCATCTGCCTCCTTTATTTGAAAATTCTTTCAAAAAAAAAAAAAAGAAAAACTCTTGCCTAAGGCATAATATAGAACTACTGATTTTTTTGTTTGTTTTTAAGTAGAGATGAAATAGAATTATTTCAAAGACTTACATTTCTCAGAGGAGAAAGTATCGGGACCCAACTGATTTAAAGGAATTCTTTTGGAGACTCTGAGAAATCTAAATTAGCATTGTCTGTACATTGTGCCTACCCATAAACTGTTAGAATAACTAGTAAAGTTTGCCTGGGGAGGCAATATGGTTTTGTTGATAACCTAAAGATCAGAAATCTTGGTTTCTATTCCAGTTCAATTTTCCTCTCTATATCTATTTTCTCTCTCATTTTTTGCTGCTTTTGTTTAATTAGACTGCCAGACCTTTGGCCAGGGACTTTTTTACTGTTTTTATACACTGTATAGTGTAATTATAATCTTAACAGTATGTGAGATTCTCAGCACTGTATAGAATAAATTTCAAGTAATTTAAAACAATCTGAAATTGCCAATTTCACCAAGACTCTCATTCAGCAGAGCACTTGACCGTGTAGTTCACTTTTAGCCTATGAATTCCACTCTTGCTTATTATTGAGACCATTTTGAGGCTTGAATTTAAACACCTGCTGAAGTGCTTTGTAGTGAAATATATGTTAGAGCAAAGCTACTCAGAAATGCATTCATAAATATAGTTTTATTAATGCTAGCTCTATCCCTCTTCTGAGACAGACTGACATGCTTACAGGGAGGAGCTCAAAGCTCTGCTTCATATCAGACTTGAGAAATCTAAATAAAACTGAGTGAGATTTTTTCTTTTTTCCTTGAAAGTTAATGAAGTTTTTCCTTTATATAAGCACATGGCCATGAGGGATGTATTTAGTTGCAGTGAATTTCACTAGCCCAGAGAAGGACCTCTAAGAAGTATGATAATGCAGTGTCTCCATGTTTTAGTCTACTAGACTGTCACCCATTTGCACCCAGTGTTTGAATGTTGAGGCTATCCTTTAGGCTGGCATTTGAAATCAAAATTTTTCTGACTTTTTTTTCATTTTTAAGTGCAGGTGGAAGAACTGGTTTGTAAGAAAAACAAGGAAATAAATGTGAAACCTGGAACATAGCGTTGTTTGTCAGCTGGTATGACTGGGGTCTTGATATATTTGAAGAAGGCACCTTGAAGAAAAAAAACCCTGAGAATTTCAGTGAAACAAAAGAAGCAGGTCTTGCTTGGACAAAAACATTTTAATTTGAAGAACGCTTCAGTTTGTGGGTGTGCTCCATTCCTGCACAGCAAATTCCATCTCCCATGCCACATGGCTGTATCAGCAGTGAGTAGTACAGGCAGTGTGTATGACTTACTGTAAACTCCCAAACAAATATCCCCCCTCTGCATTTATGTATTTCCTTTTATGTATTTCCTTTCACCCAAGGATTTTGTGATACTTTACAGAGCGCAGGTAGATGTGGAAGGCCCCCTTGGAAGCCCTGAAGAAAGCAATAGCAAAGAAAGATGGGCCGGCTTTCCTTGCAGGTGAATAGCAGAGCTGGGAGCAGAACGTGGAGCTGTGACCTACGGCCACACGTTTTAAGCATTTGGAGCTTGATCTAAAACCTCTTAAAGCTAATGCTGTAGTTTCATTCTCCCACTGCTTTTAATAGTCTTTGACTGGTTAATTTAAGTCAGTGGGGAAGCACAAGGTGAATCTGAATACTTTGGATTTAGCTAGTCTCACTTTCCCTTCAACACTGCTTACAGACTGCCAGTCTTTGACCACTTTCCCTGACCAGTCAGTCAGCTACGGCTTAAGGTCTTTTCAATTTAAAGGCATTTTTGTTTGGTTTTTTCCCTTCCTGCTATCAATTTTATCTTTACTTTAAGGTTCTTGATGTACTTTGAATAAAGCTCAATACTTCACAACTTTCTTTAGATGCAGAATACTATCAGGAAGATGTGTTAGATTTTATTGCAGCATTTCATAAATGGATGCTGCTTATTCAAGAAAACCCATTTCAGCCAGCTAAGTGAAAATAAATAGAAAGATATGCATTATTTACGGGACATAATGTGAGTAGGCTGCATGCACAAATAGCAGATGAAAAACCGCAGATGTAGCTAGGAAAATGTCTTTTAGGGAAAAAAGCTTGTCTTCAGGCACACATGCTGTGTATATATATACTTTGTTAAAAATCAGAGGTAAATCAGTTTTTCACAATAATTGTCATCCCCAGACTTTACTCTGAGAAACTGGAGACACTGGCATTTGCTTCCTTCAGCACTAAGACTATATCTTTATTGCCGTCTTTCTTCATGTAAACAGGAGAAAGAGATTAACCTGTTTAATTAGGAGATCACTTTCCACACTGGCTAATGCTTTTGCTCGATTTTCCCAGCAAATGATCAGCGGCCAGCATGGTGTGCATAATGCTGGCAAGTGGGATTCAGCCAGGCAAACTCTTCCTCACACCCATGTATTATACACCTCAAATAATGTACAATTTTCTTGCCTGATGCAGGGTTAATTCTGATCAAAGTGACATTTTTTTCTTCATGTGGAGTTAATGACTTCCAGAAATCTCCCCAATTATATCTACCTTGCTAGAGATAACCTGTCTTCTTGGATGTAAGGTGCGTTATGTCATTGTCAGCTGTCTCAAGTTAATTAGGATGGATAAGATAGGGCATGAGAAGCTACCACCATTTCTGAGAAATTGAAGAGCAAGAGTCGGGGAGCAAAAGGACAGAGCTGTTCTGCAAGGGAAAGCAAGATGGGAGCAAGGGTGACAACTGTGCATGCAGGGAGACGCTTCTCACATGTCTTTTCACAGCAGTCTGATCCCAGGTTACGCACCATGCCATAGCAGAGCAGCCTTATGGGCAGTCTTCAAGTATTCAGGTTTTCTGACCTTACCAGAACTTTCTCCATCAGTAGAAATTAACCAAGAACCTTGCAGACACGAGTCACAAGACAAGGGATGTGATGCTCATGACTCCTGCATGGTCCAAGATGACGTATTTTGTGTTATTAGCTGGTTTAGGCTTTCTGTGAGGAACTACAGAATTCAAAATTAAGAAGATGGGATAAAAATATTAAAAATACTGAATTCAATATTAGGCTGATTTTTATTCTGCCAAGAACCATTTTACCCATGATCTGACAATGGGACAGATTTGTTTATATCTGTGCCCTGTGAGCCTGACCCAAAGCCAAAAGCTGCCATTGGTTCTGCATCATGCCAGAGGGCTCAGAGAAAAGAGAAATCCAGCTATGCTTGTGAAGAAAAAGGAGCAGAAAAGATCACATTTGTCTGCACATATCTGAATAAACTCAAGATTTCTGTTGCTAAATACATTGTAGCTGCTGTAAGGAACATTTATAATATGCCATAAATATAAATGAGTTCTGGGATGAAGAGACACTATCTTGGAAGATGAATTGTGAATGCATTTTTTTCATACACAGGGGAAAGCTATATAATTATGTCTTAGTTAATTTGTAATAAGGAAATCCTTATAGTCTCCTTCCCTGAGTAAGCTACTAAAGAAGCTAGGACCTGAGGAAACAGTGCTTTACCTGATAAATTGGCTTCATGTGACAAGAACAAGAACTGTTAACACAGTTTGCTGATTACATTGTGGGACAGTGAAATGATAGTTCATTAACAAAAGCAGCCATACAATAGTCTTAAAGCTTATACAAGAATCCTCGTGATTAAGATATAAGCTATTGATAGTTGCATGTTTTTCTTAGTCAATGATGATTTGTGAATGAATTTCTACTTTTTGATAGGAAAGTTCAGAACAAGCACCTCAAACTCTTCAGGTTTAAAAACGCTGAACATTTCAAATGGAGATGGTTTGGTTTTAATCAGTATTGCAAAACAAAGCATTCTGTGAAGAGCTACAACAATTTAATTTAAGCATTTTTAGGTTAGTATGTCAGGCTTATCTATTATACTACAGCATATTTTATATTGAGTTGCCTCCTCTTTTGACATTGAAATTAGTGTTGAAGTGTCAGAGATTCCCCTGAGATTGAAATTCTGTTTTCTAGATAACTCTAAATGGATCTGCTTCTCTTCCCGTACTGGTTTGATTTCTTAATTTTTAATGCAATTACTCTTGATTTATACCACTAAATGAGAAGGTGTTTTTTAAACCAACAAACATGAGCCACCTGGGTTTTCTTAATTGCTGAAATGAGTTGTTCACATATGCCTGCTTTATATGTGATGGAATTATTTTATTTAATGCCCAGGTTTCCATTCAAGAGGAGGAGGAGTGCGTATTCACAGTGCTGGTGCCAGCTGAAGTGATTTATCAGTGTACTGCTGTGCAGTGTTGTGTGGATTTTCTAACTCTGCTAATAAGCCATACCTTTTACTGGCATCTTTAAAAGCCAGCATCTTTGTGCCTTCCTTTCCTCTGTTTCTGAACTGGCTTGAATGGGTACCCCAGCACTGTCAATGTAGATCTGTTATGGATAATTCTGTTTTACTTGGGTGCTTGAACTACACTTTAAATTTTAGGTTTTGGACAGATGCAATAGATCCTGCCACAGTGAAGGCACAAGTGGCTAGAAGAAACCTTGTGAGTGTTTTCCATTGTAAGGCCCGATATGTTCGTGTTAATCCAGTGTGTCTGGGAGACAAGAGATTACAAACAAGACATTTTAAGAGAAAAATTGTTTTAATTTGTGTATATTTCAAGGAGCATTGTATAAAGATTTGGAGTTGCTCTGTTTGGAAGATGAGAAGTAGAGCTGAGTCCTATAAGGGCATTCTGTATATTCATAACTATTTTATCCTTACTAAAAGAGAGCCTAATTAAAATAATATTTTAGGCTTATTTCACTGACTTCCACTATCTTTAGTCTTGTATATACACCTAGAATGAATATAAAATTAGACAGGGTTTCTTTATCCCACTTTCTTTACATCTGGTGTAATAATTTATTCCTGAGCAAAACCAAAATAGAAGGAGCTTCCTTCTTGCTATTCCTAGACTTTGTGGTCCCATTTCATTGCCATTAAGAACTTTTTGATAAATAATATCACCAAAAATATTTAAACTCACACTTGAAAAAGGGCATATTTTACACATAAACATCACACTGTTCACTTTCTGTATGGTTAAATTTAAGATTTAATAAGCACACTATTAGCACATTTATATTGATGCTGTTGACTGACAGTAATTTAGTCAAAAGGGTGAGCCTGGCTTCTGTTGAGGACAGCTCTTGCTACTCAGCTAGGTGGAGGGCTGGCCATTGTGAAAACAGTGATGTAGAAGGCTACAAATGCTGGCAAGTAAGAAATCAAAATCCTCTCTAAACCCATAAAGACTGAATCAGTCTTCTAATATAAGCATAGACACCATCGCTGCTGAAGGCCGGGTTTTCCTGAGTCCATTATTTCTTTTAGTTGACAGTCATTTTCAGCTTTTGCTTTAGGTGACCATAACTTGTAAATACTGCCTCTTCTTTCATACTTAGTTATGTTTCTGTGTTTGCAAAATGGGGGGCAACGTTTATTTTAGATCACGGGCCCTTACACTTGTTAACTTATCTCTAACAGGCTTTATCTCTGAGGAATGAGCCCTCCCATTTTGCTGTGACCTTGCCTTGAGCCAAGCGGCCAGACTCTCGCCTGGGAGAGCCAAACCTCCGGGCCAAACCTCGTGGCAACCTGTGCTTCCTGCTACAAGGGATTCTTTTCTTGGCTTCCTGGAATTCAGTTGTGTATCTCATCTGTTATCCCTTGTGCCCCACTCCTTTCAGGTAAGAGCACTCTGACAAGAAAGTTTACTCCGGCAGTGCTCCAAGCTAGTTTTTGTGATGTCCTCTTTTACGTTACACGTGTTACCAGTGCAGCTGTGGTGCCTAGTGCATCCTGATGTGGTGTCTCTTTCAAACCAAACTTTGAGAAGCCTTTATCTTTGCCTTCCCAAGTCCTTGCCATTCCCATCTTTGACGCTAGGCTTCTTTCCTTGCTGTTACAATGATGACATTGACTACTAAGGAAATACTAGTGATACATTATTACTTTCCCTCTTCCTTTTGTATGTAATGTCTGTTGGGATTTTCTAATATTTGTATTGAATACATCAATGAATAGCAATTTCTGGACAAATTAAATGTTAATAAGTTCTTGTTACAGGTGTCAAGAAAAGTAACACTAATTTAATAATACATGATGTTTCACTGATAAGAATCACTGATCCAGTCCATAAAGCCTAAAAAACGTACATTCAGGTGCTTGTTCAGGACAAATTAACATAGATTCCATGCTACAAAAACAGCCAGGCAGGTGTGTGAGATGCTGCTTTAGTAGCTTAAAGGATATCTTGGTGCTGTTTCTCACTTTAGAGTTTACTCTCTTTTAAAAAAGAAATACCTATTTTAAAAGGTGTTACCTATTAAATTCAATTTAGCTATTAAATTCCGTTGAAATCGAGGGAGACTATTTCCATTAGCTTTAATGGAATGAGAAGGGGAATGTTGGAAGTGTGAAGAATTCTCAGTGTAGCTAGACATAGCACAATGTTTGTGCACTGTTTCTACCACCAATTGTCTGTGGTGAGTGCTGTTTTTTTTTTTTAAAAAATATGCAGCAGCAATAGCATAACTTACCATCTGTCTTTATACCTTCTTCTGCAGGACTCTGTGATTTGTGACTGCTTAATAGTTGGAGCTTGCAACAATATCCCATGAACTTGATAAAAATTATCTTTTGTAAGCAGGGTGACTGAGGAAGGGATGAAATAATATGACATCCCAGAGTCCTAGAAAAAAGTCAAGATGTGAAACAGAAGAATTTCATAATGTCTATATTAATGAAGGAATGTTCATTAAGCTAGGGAGAAAGGATCAGTTAAGATTGGTTTAGAGTTTTCTTTATAGTGTTTAAGTCTAAGGAGCTATTCTTTTCCTTATACTGCTGGTTCAGAGATAAATGCATGGTCTGAGAATGAGTCTCCTCTCAGTAGTATGCTGATGTACTGCCAATGAAGAGAGAGTGTGCCTGTCATACTTATATCTTGATAAAAATATTTCATGAATCTGAGGGGAGAAGCACGCAGAGTATTTTTATTAGTTTGCATATATGCGACAAATAGCAGAATTTTGGAAAGCCACTTAGCATGCTTTGTAAAATGTTATTTTATTAGCCGTACTTACAGTTTGATACCATCCTGAATTTTTTGCAAATTTCTTACTGTAAAATATTTTTAGTGTATGAGTTACTAGTTTACATCCATTTTCTTACCACTGCTGGGATTTTTGGAACGCTTTCTTAATACCTTATTATATCGTGTGATAGATCTAACTGGATAACTTTGCTGCTCATCCCTGCAAAATAACTACAGAAAGGTCAGAAGGATTTGTTCTCCAAATAACTCCACAGTTTATCTCAGTTTCTATCAAAAGAAATGCATTGTATTTGGAATATGAAGGTGAAATCAATGATATTTTACATATTATCTCTCAAATCTGTTGTGAATCCTGAAATAGAAGAATACAGCTCCAGAATTTAGCTTTGTAGGCAGACTTCTGACCTGTTTTGGCCTGTGTATTTATTTGGTACTTCTTTTTGTCACGGTCTGCTGAAATTATTTCACTGTACATTTAACTCTTTGCCTGCACCACGTGGTATGTAAATTGTCATTGGAGGTGAGGACAGTTGCAGTCATCTGTGTTGGCCTGGTAACATACAGAGCTGCCTGGGCACCTGCTGAGACGGCCCTATGCTCCTATTAATCATAGGACAGCCATTTGGGACACATGAAAACACCTTTATGGCAAATTCTGCCTAAACGGGTTTAGATGTCTTGACTGCAGAGGGAAGCTTGGGTTCTTCCAAATTTCCACCTAAGGTAAGGAGGCCATTAACTTAGGGAGGGCTTTACAAAATCAGCTTTGGTGTATTTTCCCACAGGTCTAATCCCACCCTTTGTGCCTCCTTTCAGTGAAAGATCTCTGCATACTAAAATTCCCTTCCCCTTTTTTGGCATTCCTGTCAAACCCTAAAGTCATGATGAGGTGTTGTGGTTTAACCCCAGCCGGCAACTCAGCACCACACAGCCGCTTGCTCACTCCTCCCGCCGCAGTGGGATGGGGGAGAGAATCAGAAGAGTAAAAGTGAGAACACTTATGGGTTGGGATAAGGACAGTTTAATAACTGAAATAAAATAAATAATAATAATTAAAAAAAAATTGTAACGAAAAGGAAAATAACAAAAAGAGAGAGAAATAAAGCCCAAGAAAGACAAGTGATGCAAATGAAAAACAATTGCTCACCACCTGCCGACTGATGCCCAGCCTGTCCCCAGGCAGCAGCCCCCCTGGCCAGCTTTCCCCCAGTTTATATACTGAGCATGACGTCATATGGCATGGAATATCCCTTTGGCCAGTTTGGGTCAGCTGTTCTGGCTGTGCCCCCTCCCAGCTTCTTGTGCATCTCCAGCCTTCTCAGTCGGTAAAGCATGAGAAGTCCTTGACTTAGTGTAAGCACTACTTAGCAACAACTAAAACATCAGTGTGTTATCAACATTATTCTCATCCTAAATCCAAAACACAGCACTATGCCAACTACTAGGAAGGAAATTGACTCTATTCCAGCTGAAACCAGGACATGAGGTCAGTGGGAATTTAAACTGCAAAATAAATTATTTATCAACTATCTCTCCAGATTTGAACAGCTGGATTGTGTTTTAAGTAACATGCATGTAACTCTCAGCACCCTGGAAGTTAGTTTGACAGCGATACAATGATGACGGTTGTGATCCTACCACAACTAAATAGCGAGTACAGTGATTTTTTGATCTTTTTTTCATTGGCAACTTTATTGTTCTGCAGCTGCATGAAGAATATAATAGAATTGTTCCATGAAGGTTACAAAGCTTAATCCAAGTTTATTTTCCCATTTCATTTGTGTTAGAAATATAGAAGCTGACCTGGGCTACTGTGTCTCCTGAGACTACTTTAGTTGTGCTTGTCTTAAAGGCAGGGGATGAGGACAGAGTCTGCTAAGGTCACTGAGCAGTATAATACATGCAAAACACCTGTGTTTGAACTTACAAGAAGGAAGGTAATAAACCAACTTAAAAATGGGTGCATTTTGTCAGAGTGAGAAATGTGAGCGAGTCAGGTGAAAAGGTAATCAAACTACTTTATGCTGAAGAATTGTCTAGCTAAGTAGCTTGTGTATCTGTGTGTATTATATATGTGTACATTCAGATTGCTCTAATCTGGTAGAACAAATACTCAAATTTGCCAATATCTAGCAATCTACTCCATTTGAGCAAATAATCCTAATTTGAGAGAAACGTGGGTTCAGAATGAAAGGAGTTTTTTCTGGCCTTGATTTATCTGTTTTCATCAGGGTGAGTGGGGAATAAAGAAGGGTAGAGACAAGTAATTTTTCCCCTCCTAGTCTCTTGGAACTTTACTTCCATAAAATGATATGTAGGGGGAGACTAAGATAAAGAGCTCAGTTCACAGCTGAATGGTCAGGGGCTGAAACCTGTGGGAATTCAGCATACAAAAATGCCGGGACCAGTCAGCGTCCCTTCACAAGTGCCCAGTGTCTGCATGGAGGCTGGAGACCTTGTCTGGAATCCACCAGATCAACTATATTTAAAATTATGACATAAATCTACTGACCTTAATCCTTGATCACAGTTATTGAAGCAGAGACTGGACAATATTTTCTATACTGAACATAGGAGAAATTGCCTAACAAAAGAAAGAAATGGAAGTTTGTGATATAAGAAGTTCTCTCCCTCCAGTGTCTCTCTTGAACTGGTGCTGCCTAGAATGGCCCCATATATCTGGTATGTAGAATGGTCCCATGTATCTGGTATGTATACGGTTACTTGGCTTACAGGACCTGTCAGCAGAACATCATCATTTTATGCATGTCTTCCCTGAAGACGGTGAACAAAAAGGTCTTTTTTTCTGGACTCCTGTTTGTGATGCTGATGTTATTTTGTTTTAATTGTGTGATAAGGAGCAAGTTAAATTGAATCTATAGTTAAAAACAGGCAGGTTGACAACAGATTTATTCAGAATGCACGTAAAAAATGTCACGGGGGAGAAAGATAAACTCAATATGATGAATAGAAAACTCTAAATGGCCTTGAGATTTTCAGTGTTTCTGTTAGTGAGTGCTTGATGGATAACTGCTTAGCTGTTATTGATAAGCTTTTTCTTGCAGGTTGGATGAAAGTGTTTTTTTCCCCACATTGAATCCCTCATGCTAGTGGTGGCTTCCTTTCCCACCTGCACCACACACATTTTTGTCATACTGCCCCAGTTTTTCCCCCCATGTTCCACTCCTCCATTCTGCACCTCCTGGACTATAAATAATGTCCTGTTGCTGTTAACGTGCTCTTGGCAGAATATAGTGCTTGCACGGTGCCAGGATATTTATTTATAGCCTTTACCATCCTCTACTAGTTCTGGATGGGTCTTTTCCCCTCCCCTCCCCCCCACTGCCCCTTGACAAAATGAAGCACCTCAACTGCACCGATCTGTTTTGGAGCTTGTTTGAGCATCTAAATATTCCATGCATCTTTGAGATGTCAGTACATTAGTGTGGACTACTCGGTTACTTTGAAAGTAATGGAGTGAAACCATCCAAATAGCTATCCTGAAATTGTTGAGTCTCCAGATAGAATAGAGCTGAATTGAAATATCTCTGTAGAACACAAGAAGCTTCCATTGTAAAAAATACCAAATTATGGCAACAAAAGGTGTATATATATTTTTTTTTTACCAAGGCTGGGAAAAACATATTATTTGGGTAAGTGTAATTACAAAGGAACATTTGTAGCATTAAACTCTTGGGGAACTTGCATGAAACTGGAGAAAAGTATGAAAGAATCTCTGGATACAATACAATTCTATGCAATATTATTGTCAACTCATTTTTTTTAAATGAAGGTATACTCAGTAATCCTATGTGTCTGTGGTCTGTGTGTCATAAGACTAAATGCTGACTTTTTATACCAGTAGAAGCAAAATCTAGAATCATCACTGAATATTTCTATGTGATTTGGAAAATAAGGATTTCCTAAGCATTGTAACCACATCAATTTTTATACATTCAACTCTACTAAAATAAGGATAATATTGCAAGTGTGCCACCTTACTCAAGCGATTTCTGATAGCTAAGTCACCATAAGTAATACTTTAACCTGAGAATAGGTTAAGACAGCATCTGAAGAACCCTGGCCTGATTTTGTAGGTCTATTGATCTTGCTTGCTGTCATGTCACTTTTCAGTAATCTGCAAACAAAAGGCTATATTGGCTGTGTTTAGCCTCAGGTCTTTTGGCAACCTCTGTTCTGATCCTCTCCCACATCTTTTGAAAGATAGCATTCCTGGTACTACTTTAGTAGAAAATTTCTTGTTATTTTTCATATGTAGTGTGCTTGTGTGAGTGCTTTTTGCATAATCTCTTTCCACTGCATTTTGAATTCTTTCTCATACACCCCATGGGGGTAGTCTGTTAATTTTTCTTGGTACAGAAAAAAAGATCCTATTTGTGGCAAGCAGGGCAAGGCTTGGCAGGGAATGGTTGTGAAGTAGTGCTAAATTACTGCCATGTTTTCTGCATTTTGGTTTTGCCTGCTTGAGAAAATGTTGGGAGGTGATTAAAAAATCTATTTAAAAGAAGCCCCAAACCTCAAGCCACTAGTTTGTAATTTTTATTCCTGTGCATTGATAGAGGGACTCAGGAACAAGCGCTGTGCAAAGTTAAGACTAACCTCTTGTGGTAGGGTGGATAGAAGATCAGACTGAAAAAATTCTAGGTAAGATCTTTAATTTGGTAAGCTGCTGATGCTGAAACATGGGAAAGGAAATATAAAAAATGCTTTCGGTTAAGGAAGTGTTTTACTGTTCTGTTGTCACCCAGCACTGGTTGGGAAGCTGCTGGCAATCATACCCCCTCACACAACATTGAAGAAGAGAAACTACTGGTAACTCCAGACTATCAAATTCTGACCTTGCTGACAAAAGTAATTTTTGTGAGTGTCTGATATGTGTCCTGAGTCTCGGAATAAGTCTGGACTATTTACGGAGTACCATGCTAAAAGTCAAACTTCCGGTAAAGTAAACTAGATTAAATTGTTCTTGCAGGCTGTTTTACCCATCATAAATGTCCACGTTATGCTCACAGTTAGAGCTGACCANGAAAGGAAATATAAAAAATGCTTTCGGTTAAGGAAGTGTTTTACTGTTCTGTTGTCACCCAGCACTGGTTGGGAAGCTGCTGGCAATCATACCCCCTCACACAACATTGAAGAAGAGAAACTACTGGTAACTCCAGACTATCAAATTCTGACCTTGCTGACAAAAGTAATTTTTGTGAGTGTCTGATATGTGTCCTGAGTCTCGGAATAAGTCTGGACTATTTACGGAGTACCATGCTAAAAGTCAAACTTCCGGTAAAGTAAACTAGATTAAATTGTTCTTGCAGGCTGTTTTACCCATCATAAATGTCCACGTTATGCTCACAGTTAGAGCTGACCAGAGTGGGGATTTTCCT
>VYZW01016363.1:37530-51921 GCA_013401315.1 Balaeniceps rex | reverse complement strand
TGGCAGCTCATGGCTTAGGCAGGTGTACTCTTTGATGGGGAAAAAAACTGGCTGGATGGCTGAGCCCAGAGAGTTGCAGTGAACAGAGAAATCCAACTGGCAACCGGTCACAAGCAGTGTTCCCCAGGGCTCAGTTTTGGGGCCAGTCTTGTTTAATATCTTTATCAATGATCTGGATGAGGGGATTGAGTGNGCAACGCTACAGGCTTAGGGAAGAGTGGCTGGAAAGCTGCCCAGCGGAAAAGGACCTGGGGGTGCTGGTTGACAGCTGGCTGAACATGAGCCAGCAGTGTGCCCAGGTGGCCAAGAAGGCCAACATCATCCTGGCTTGTATCAGGAATAGTGTGGCCAGCAGGACCAGGGAAGTCATCCTTCCCCTGTACTCGGCACTGGTGAGGCCGCACCTCAAATACTGTGTTCAGTTTTGGCCCCTCAGTACAAGAAGGACATTGAGTTGCTGGAGCGTGTCCAGAGAAAGGCAACAAAGCTGGTGAAGGGTCTGGAGAGGAATTCTTATGAGGAGCAGCTGAGGGACCTGGGGTTGTTTAGTCTGGAGAAGAAGAGGCTGAGGGGAGACCTTATCGCTCTCTGCAACTACCTGAAAGGAGGTTGTAGTGAGGTGGGTGTTGGTCTCTTCTCCCAAGTAACAAGGGATAGGAGGAGAGAAAATGGCCTCAAGTTGCATCAGGGGAGGTTTAGATTAGATATTAGGAAAAATTTCTTTACTGAAAGAGTGGTCAAGCATTGGAACAGGCTGCCCAGAGAGGTGGTAGAGCCATCATCCCTGGAGGGGTTCAAAAAACATGTAGACGTGGCACTTTGGGACATGGTTTGGTAGGCATGGTGGTGTTGGGTTGACGGTTGGACTAGATGATCTTAGAGGTCTTTTCCAACCTTAATGATTCGATTCGATTCGATTCGATTCGATTCAATTCAATTCTATTCTATTCTATTCTATTCTAAGCACATCAGAATATTTTCCTGCCTTTTTTTCATCTCCTGCTCTCTTATCTCTGACTCATTCTGCACCATATAACATCTTCCAAATTATTATTATTATTAATATTATTATTGTTATTATTAATAGTATTACTATTTGCCCCTTCTTTTCTTTGTACTTGAACTGGAATCCCTAACTTTTATCAGGGTGAGGCCCAAATACAAGGAGCCTGAAGCTAAAACAGAATAACAACAGCTGGAATCATCTCTATGGGAAAGGAAAGGAAGAGGTCAGGATGATGTCCTGGGATCCCTAACACTTGCACTGCCTTCTTCCTCTCCTCTTATACTCCACTGAGAGGAGCTTTGCAATTGCTGAGGCAGGAAGGAATCCTCGGCAGCCCCTGCTTGGCTCCTAATTTCCGGGAAAAGCAAGAGGAAGCAGTGCCTGGATAACCAGCTAGACAGACAGCCAAAAATGTCCTTACCATTTTATCATCCCAATTTCTTCCCTGTGCAGCTCTGGGACCCCAGCCAATATCAGGGCCAAAACATCAAGGCGAGCAGATGGACAGTCATCCTGTCTTCCTAGGGATGTGCTGGGCTTCCTGCACAACTACATCCTTGCTCACACAGGACAGCAGCCTGTTACCAATGCAGCCCCATACAGCCTTCCCCTGGGGGACAGACATCCTGAGGGGGATATCACAGTGTCTTTGTTTTTTGTTTGCTGTTTAGATATTCCCCCTCAGAAAGAGATAATGGCTTGCAGAATTTGGACCTGTACTTTCTCTTTGGAAAAATATCTCCTTTTCCTTTTCTCCATTCCTGTCTCTGGCCTTGTTTCATTGCCTCTCTCCATTGCCCATCATACCTGTTTACTCTTTTCCTTTTCACCTGGTTCCATTTCTTTCGGTTCCTGTTTTCTTATTCTCAAGAAAACAGTTAGAACTCTTTGCATTCCCTCAAGCCTCCTTATTTCTTGTTTAAAGTCTCTCAGACCCTCCCAGAGCCTGGATTTTTCTTCACAGGAGAAAACAAAAAGTCTAGCATCCTTCCCCTATCTCTGAGCTAAGGCATCCTGAAAGAGGCAGGCTCAGATAAACATGTATTCATCTCCAGTGTTCCCAGATGCATCTCAGACAGTCTCCTTTATGGGAGCAAGATAAGACAATTTTGTGCAAGAGATGAATATCTGTAAGCAGGATTAAGAACAAGAGGTCTGGTCACCAGCAGGGGAAAGAGATTGCTTAAGCTCTCAGCTTCTGCGCAAAGACTGTCCTCTCATGAATCAGAAGTGTGCTGGGAGAAGTATGTGCCTCTGACACTGTATTGTAGCACAAGATATCTTTCAACAGCCAAAAGGCCAGGAACAGAAAGATAAACTCACCTCTGTTACATGGGAGACTTTCAGGTAGCCTGCAATGCACATCTGAGCACTAGGTAGGTGGGTGACTCACCACAAAGGCTTGTAAGGGGAGATTTTAGTTTTGATGTCCATGGGGCTGAGTGAGCCCTACATAAACACAGTGGAGGAAGAGGATGCCACACACTGCACACCCACAAGTCCTGGTCTCAAGGGATTGTTTTACAGGAAGGAAAATACATTCCAGCAAATGCCTGATCCTGGCATCATCTTTTTTGCTCTTTCCCTTGCTTGGGAACATTTTTCTGTCACAACTAATCAAGGCCACAGCACTCCTGCTCTTACTAACCCTGACTGGGAAGAAGGGATATCCCTAGTCCCAGTAGCTGATGCTAGTGCTGCTTCAGCAAAAGGGCTGCAAATCCATACTTTGTGACAGAAGGTGGTGGTTGTGGCTAAAATGAGCCTGCAGAGGTGCGGGAAAAGGAAGTCCAGGGAGGAATGTGAGCATAAATGTCCCAGTGGAGGACTAAAGGACAGGTCCCTGGAGTCCAAATGCCATTCAGCTGCTTTGTGTTTTCTTTTCTTTCTTTTGAAAAAAAAGGGGGGGGAAAAAAAGAAAAAAGAAAAAGGAAAAAGGAAAAAAGGAGGAAAAAAGTGACCCTTGTAGAGGAATCCCTACAAAATCACCAGGGCACCTGGGAAAGGTGAGAATAATGTTATTCTCACAGCAGAGAGATGTACATAAGCTGGGTTTTGTGTTATGAATTTAACAGTGAAATTTCAGGAATGAATTCCCTTTTCAGAAGGTTCAGGCTGTTTACTTTCATGTAAAGCTGCCTCTCCTCTCATGTTATCAATGTCAGAGGTCAAATCCTAAGCAGTTAAAAGAAAAGTGTTATTTTAAAGCTATTTATATTTCTAGGCAGGATTGTAAGGCAGGACCAGCTAGCCTACAGAAGAGTCAGTGAAGTGCAAACTCTTTCATATCTAGGAAATGAGTTGGGTCAGGGAGGAATCAAGCACTGTTAGTGCCTGGCGGCTGATGGCCGGTCTATGTGCAATGACTTCCTTGCTCTGACTCCTCTCTGGTGTGAATTAATGTTGGCAGTTTCAGCCAGCAGAAGGAACAAATAGGTCAGGTTGGCTGAGTTTTGTTGCCCCTGACTCTGGATCTCTGACACTTACCTGAGGGACTGGCCCCTGGTCCTGGTATTTTTTGTGCTGCTGTTCACCTGGTTCAAAAAAGACAACACAGGTATCATAATAAAAGCAGATAGTGACCACTGTCAACGTGCCTCTCAGCCTCCTTTTTGCTAGGCTAAACAAGCACAGATTCTTTAACCCCTCTTTGGAGGTTGTGTGCTGTTCTGGTAGCCATGAGTGGCTTGGTTTTAGCTACCACTTCATAAAATATAAAAATGACTTTTGATGGGTGATTGATGGTAAAATGCTTATATTTTAAAGGTAAACCACAGCCATGGAAGGTACTGTAGAAAGTTATCACATAATTTCACCCCCTGGGCTCAGCTGGAGTAGTAGCTGAGGACGGATTGACTTTATACTGAGTCAATCTGCAAATTCTCTAAGCAAAGATGTTGGAGCATTTATATTGCATGTGTATTCTACAAGACATTCAGGGCTTTCAGATACAAGAAGGAAAGAACTGAACCTAACATTTCTCCTTTAAGCTGTGAAGGTCCTGTTGTTTACAGTTCATTTTTTATGTCATTTAAAGGCAATTTACTTCAACAGCTCACTTGTGAAACCATTTATTCAGGACAAAACCATAACACAAAACACTGAGGACAAGGCAGCTGAAATGATACTCCCACTCTCTCCTTATTAGCAAGGATATTGGCATCTGATCCACATTATAGGCTTGGATACCTTGCAGACAGTGTTAGCATTCTGGCTTTTGTGGTGCAGAATTGATTTTTTAAAAAGACTTTTATTAAATTTCTCTGATTTTTTCTCTTTTAAAAGCATGATGAATCAGACTACTCCACAACGTTGTTTTGCGTGTGTTTTTTTAAATCAAGGTTGAATCTTAGATTCCTGTCTGAATGCATGAGTCATAATTTGTTTGACTTCTTAACAAATGTACTCCTTTCTTCATTATTTTCCTCTTTTCCAAAATAACTGCCAAGTCATCCTATGAACTTGTTGCTTGACCATGTGTTTGTTCATTTAGAGATGAGGAAAGTGGGAGAAGGGAAAACAATCTTCCCTGCTAACATCCAGTCTCAAATATTTATTTTTCTATGAAGTAAATTAAACATGAAAAGAACAAATTGTTTCAAATTAATAAAAAAAAGTCAAAAGTATTTTAAAACATATTTTAAACCCAGATACTTTCTATTGGAAACTGCAAAACCAGAAAAATGTCCAGCAGTGTGTCATAGTCTAGAGCAGTGGTTGCATCCATGAAATGAAAACAAAGCAAACCCTTCATCAACAGCAAACCAGACTGCAGAAAATTCCCTCTTGACAGAGTTATGCTAGTCTTTCTTTTGGCACTGTGGATACCCTGAGAGAAATTATTCAATGAATTAATATTTGAAGAAGCGAGAAAAAAGGCAAGAGGGACTGAAACAAGCAAATAACCTGCACGAGCAAACAAAAAAGTATCCTAATGGGAAAACAAATGTTATTCAACTGACCAAATTTGGCTTCTATGTGAGGTGGCAGCTCTGGGCTCCTGCTGACTTCACAACTCCAAATGTCGCCTTGTGTCATGGGAAGCAGCAGCTCTGCCTCTGGTGATGCCTTGGAACTGCCCAGGATCTTGTGACTCTCCCAGAGGTGCACATCCAGCCAACTTGCAGTGCAGCGTTTTGACTCTTCACAGAAGTGCTGCTGTCAGGCAAAGTTAAGCAAAAAAAACCCCAATCTATAATTTTGACAGATATGATTCCTCCCAAGGTATTACATCACCTTCTACCTTCTCATTTTGAGCCCTCTTTTAATGAAGGTCTGATTCATGTTCATGTTAATGCTGCTTCTGATCAGAGCCATTCTGTAACACAGGGGACTGCTGGCAGCAGGGAAATAGTTAACAGGTAAGGGGGGTTGGGAAATAAGAGAAGAAGGGCTTTGAATCCTGCTTTCAGGAGTAGCCTGCACTTCCAGATGAAGCTGATATGCTTGTTCCTGATGATAACACTTTTCTGACCAGCTCTCCCTGTGCTTGTAGAGAAAGGGAAAAACAAACACATAGGGAGTCACCACCTCTTGAAAAAAGAATCACTTCAGGGCTAATTAAGCTCACAAATCAAGGAGAGATGTTCAGACATGCTCCAATGTCTGACAAGATCCAAGGAAGAACAGGATTGCTATGAGTCAGAAGAAGGGGTGAAAAATAATAATCACCAAAAAAACCCCAACAGCAAGACCCTTTTTCATAGACTCCCAGTGGAAATATTCTGATAGATTTTGATGGAACTGGATTGTTAATATTTATGAAGCCAGGCAAGACCTCCAGATGGAAGCTGCTCTATAAGTGCAAAGCTTTGCTATTAATATTTATTAATCTGAAAGTGCTTATTTAGTTTTTAGGCAATTTTTGCTCCATCCTTTTCCAAGCAAACTAACATTCAATCTGTGGGATCTGTGAATTCTCAGCTTCCCACTGCTGCCTGTGATATGAATTGCGCTTCAAAGAAAAATTGAGGAAAATACTGAATAAAGTTCAGAAAGTCACAGTGTGAAGACTTGAGAGTTGTTTGCAGAGAGCATTTAGACTCCACATTGAGCAACATAAACAAAGTTTCCAGACCTGATCCTGTGGCCTCTATAAAGTATGAAGTCACAGGGAGAAGATCATGCCCACAGGAACTTCCTCCCAAGATCATGGATATTTTGGTCATGTTTATACTGACAGGTGTTACTAGATGGTGTTTCAGGATGGCAACAATGCACACCACCTTCTTGCCCGGAGCCATGTGACAATGCTTCAGTGGTGCTAGGACTCAGATATTGTAAGTGAGAGGGCAGTTATGTGGGCATCATGGTTAAGTCTACACTGCAGCTTGGGTAGTCCTGATCCCCTGATCATCCAGACTAGCCCACCCAGTTTCCCTCTGTGCGCATGCTGGGATGTCCTCCCAGAAGAACCCAGGGAATGAAACACATGAAATTTTGTCATTGTGTGCAGCTGGGAGATGGCCAAGCTGTGCATCCAGCAGCCAGAACTGCACAACTGTCACAGCAGGGCGTAGTGTGGCTCAGTTGCCCTTGCTCAGGGGCCTAAATTGTGGTACTGAGTTAAAAAACTGATGAAAGCCTTTTTGTGTTCAGAAAAAGGAATGAACAGAACCAACATTTCCTACAAAGCCTATGCAAGCAAGTAAAAGTTTTCTCTGCACTCATCAGGCCTAGACCTAATGACTAGAAGGAATCAATGAACTTTGCTGCCTGTAATCTCACTAATTTGAAAGAAATCACCCTTAAGTGCAACTTAGAGAAGGCTCATTTTTTTAATCAAGTTTAATAAAAGGAAACAGAAACTCTACTCTCATAAAAAATTGTTCTATAAATGGCCAACCTCATTTTAGCCAATGGGTTCACATCAATTTTTTATTTCTTTTGGAGAAAAAGAAACACAGAACACTGGTATTTCTTTTTTCATCTGTCAGTCATATATCTTTCAGTAAAATGTTGTGTCTGGAAAAAATAATTACATGGTTATAGTGAAAGGTAAGCTGATGGCTTATTTCCCCCTTGACATGAATATGCTTCTTATTAGATGCAAATATTTTGAATAATTGTCCTTGCTTGTTCAAGAACCAAGATTCTGGCTTTTAGCTAATACAATTAAAATCTTACTCTCCCACCAAAAAAAAGCAAATCTTTTTTTTTCCTTCTAATGAAACAGAAACATTAAAATAAATAATTTTGAAAGCAAAACAAAACAAGGGAAACTCCTCCCCAGCCACCGAGTCTCCATGTTAGCATAGTATTATTAGACATGAAAAAGCCACTAGCAATTTATATCTCCTAACATAGTTTGCCTTTTGTCTAAATGATCTAATACAGGCTGAAGTGAACTCAGTTTTCTCAGACTTTTGGTGGGACATGTGATGGCTCAAATCCCCTGTCACATTTTGGCAGCACAAGACTGAAATTAATACAGCAAAACACACAGTAAAGAGAGCTCCTTGGGCTTGGCAGTGCAATATTACAGCTAGAGACTGTTGGTTGACTCAAAAGGGTGTTTGTGAGATTTCTAGTCCAGTCAGATCAGAGCTTCAGCCTATGCTTCATCCCTACATTTTTTCTAAGTATCCTACAATTTGGAAAAAATGAAAGAAGAAAAGCCAAATGCAGTTTTCTGATTTCAGCAAACACTGTAGGCGCTTCTGTCTCCTAAGATCAGACTTCCACAAGTTTTATATAATTCCAGATTCAGCACTGGCCTGAACTCTTGTATGGCAGGAATGAGCAGAGCTGTGGGTGCTGCAGCCCAGTCCTCTAGCAGGTACCCTGTGCTCAGCTCATCCCAGGGCTGCAGAGAGGCTGTGACCCTGTGCTGTGCAGACATTTGGATGGGCAGGGCTTGAGTCATAGGACTTGTTATGCCTGTGATTGAGCCTGTGCTTCTCCTCCCAGGACAGATGGTCCTTCAGGTGACTTTGTCCTGCTCCAGTCTGAATGATGCTTAAGCACAGACCTGCCAAGTGCTGTCTTTTCCCTACTGCACATCAACGCTTCTAAATAGGTCATCCTGGGTAAATCTTGACTCCTCTGGGGTGCCCAGTTCTGAATGGCAGTGGGGGTACCATCCTTTCCTTCCCTGTGTTCTGATTTTACTCTACAACTTAAAAATGTCTGTATGAGTAAACCTCAAAGCTTTCTTCATTTTGAAAATACACCTCTGCTGTTGGTATCAGCAGTGCACCTGCAAATGTAATCCCCTGCTCCTGTTCTTATTGGAAAAGTAGAAATGAGTGGAACTTGACATAGTGTGGTTATTCATCCCCTCTGTATTATGCCAGGTTGTTATTGTTGTTTTCCTCTCACCTTCTCATTCTTGCCTTGTATTTTTTATAAATGTGATTTCTCAGATGTGCATCTTTATATCTAAAATAACACGAATGGGTAACAGCACAGGAGGAAGAAAATCTCTCTCTGCTGAAGATGTTGCTCACACCTCTGCAGTCCTCGGAGCTCCTCAGTGATCTCTGCTCCCTCCAGATGAAACTGTTTTCAGTGTAAGCTTTGCCAAACTTACAAAGAGGTAGCCTGAGTATAACTCAGTTTGGTTTTTGAAATCTTTCCTCTTCCTTCCTTCATGTTAGACATGGTGCTCCTCATTGTGTGTGTTCCTTGTGAGCTGAGGACAAATATCTTTGCGTACACGCACACAACAACACAGTTCAGTTATTATAGCAATGTCTCTCTGAGATGCGTTACAACCTGCTGGTTAAAAGGAAAAGCAGGTTCTCCCCACACTACATCCAAAGTTTAACTTCAGGGGAACTACCAGATCCTTCCAGCATGACGTTGTCTGCAGATGTAATACACATACTCTTCATCCAGGTTCTTAATAACTCAGGCTGTGAGACTCCTGGGGAACCTCATACAATATATTCTTCTCTTGTAACAAGAAAACATTGATACTTGCTTTATGGTATAGTTTGTCACATTACAATTGATTTCAAAGTACAAGATTTTCTAAAATTTTAGTGAGTTTTTTTAAAAGAGTTAGTAATGTGAAGCTGTAGCAGACATGCTACTTCTTTCCTATCTGATGTACTACTTCTCTCCTGTTTGTTTTGCATGGACAGCCCCAATACATGTATTTTCTTAATAAGTTATTGAACCCAGTCTTACCCTTTGAGAAATTAATGTTGGAGTTCAATAAGTCTCTTTCTAAACTGCAAAATTTTCTGTTCTCTCAAAAGTAGTGTACTTACTGCCATGTTTAGCAGCTTTTGAAATTATGATGGCCTACAATGAATAAAATGGTTGTAACATTATGGATTTCCCAATTTCAGGTGTCCAGGGAGCTAGAGAAATAATGACTCTTATCTACTACTTTGTTGGTCACCTCTTGTTCTTAGATCTTTCTGGTTTTACTAGCTGCTTTGTCCACTCATCCAAGTGTCTCTCCCCATGAGTGTGTGTTCTCTTAGGAGAAAACAAAATTGATTGTTTTGAGTCCTTAAAATGACTCCCCTGTCAGGTGCAGATAAGTTCTAGTTCAAGACGAAAAGGCACCCCTCACCTTTACACGACGATAGTCTATATCCCCCATAGCAAAGATGCCTACACTTCAGCCCCTGCCTGTCTCTTTAATCTCCGCTTGTATGTTCCCCAGGCATGTTTCTTCTAGCCATGATTTTCTCCTGAGCAAGCTGCATGCTTCACACTCAATTTTTTTATGAGGCATCTCCCAATGCACACAATACTCTTCCAGAGAATCTGGACCCAAGGCTTTTCTGTCCTCTCTGCATGTGTCTTGGTCCTTGTTATCTGAGCTTTTCAAGGTGGGAACTGGTCATTCTGATTTCCTGGAAATGCAGTTCATTGTCCTGATAATACTGTTTGGGGAAGAATATTAAATTAATTTAGTGATGATGACATATTTATTCCATCATTCTCTTTAGATGTTGGGAATAGAGACCTTGGGATCACCAAAAGCAGATCTTCCATCTCTAATATAATTATGGCTAAGGCTTTAGCTTGTTCTGAAATAGTTTTGTTTTCTACTTATTTACAGAAATTCAATAGCAAAGGCACCCAGGAAAGCAAAGCTAGCCCCCAACTGCTTTCAGCTTATGGTCAACTGGTGGAGTCCACATGGTAGCATAAAATATTTATATTCAGGTAGCAAATCAATGAAGTCAGAAAATTAATCTTCATCCATTATTCTTCACACATGCAAACACATACATATCCCCTCACTGCAAAAAGCCTTTGCAGCATGGCTCGATGGTTGGTGTACCATACACATAGATGGGAAGCAAACTTCAGCTTATGCTGCTTCTGCAGAGAATGCCTTTCCTTAGGGTGGTCTCTCTCCTTCTATAATAATGGGAAAACAGCTGGTCACTCAAGCTGTGGCACTGAGAGAGGTGGACAACTCAGGCAGACAGGTCACCTTACATATAGGCTGTTGCATTTTTAAATCTTTTCATTTCCTTTAAGATGAGGCCTCTTCTGTTCCCTCCTCCACACATACACACACATACACATACACACAGTTTCCTTCCTTCCTTCTGCACTCGATTTCAAGGTCCGACAGCTTCGATGTGTTCTTCTTGTGCTGCTCTAATGATTTTGGAAGGTACTGGCTCAATTAAACAAAACTAGAAGACAGTGGATGGATGAAAGGAGATGTGCAGTTACTGGTGTGGAATGCTGAGCTCTTCTGCAGGCTGGTTCCCATGGATAATGAAAGGGCAACTGTGTTAGCTTCTGGAATGAGACTCTGTGAGACTGTGTCTCACAGAGAAAATGATTCAGGCCCTGGCTGTAAGAACTTTTTTTTTCCCCTAAGAGAGTGCAAAGAGGAGGTGTCAAACCTTCTGTCTGAAGTGAGCGTAAGAAGTGCCGTTTCATAGGACATACGGCTTTGCTTGTGAATCCTTGGTTACATTTTTCCCTATTCTGTTTATTGTGCTGTGTGGTAGACACTGTTTGACTGCTTGCAGCCTCCCCAAACTTATCTCACACCTACACCATGTAGGTGAAAATCTCTATTCAGACACGGCCTTAAGCATATCTTAGGGCAAACCAGCACTCACCTAAGAATGTCAACACAAAAGTAAAACCTCTCTGTTTTCTTTTTGCTGTATGCCTACCACCATGTAGCTCATTTCCTTTTCCAATGTGAGAACATTGCCAGTGTCAAGCGGTCCAGTCAGTGCTGGGGTACTGTCCAGACAGAACTTCATAAAACATGCCATAAGAGCAAATGGGGGAGTATAGGACACCTGGAGTTTAAATTGCTTTGCATACAGACAGGATGCGCTGCCTTGTATCTCATATGCAGAGCTGGATCAAGGTTTACATCAGGCTGGCTTTTTGGCCTGTCACCCAAAGCATGATGTGTGCCTGGGCACTGATTTTGCTGGATGGCAGTGAAAAATCAGTTTGCAAAGTGTGAATACCCTTTCCAGTACAGGTTTCCCTCTCCCATGTGCTCGGGGTGTTCAGCTCAGGAGTTAGGGTTCGGGTCTCTCTCTCATTTAATTGAAGTATACTGGAAGCTCCTTCTGCATCTGAAGGAAAGTGAGGATTGTTGTCGCTGCTGCCCAAACACCCAGTCCTGCAGCTGACATGATCGTTTGGTCTGCCTTGGTGAAGAAAGGACACACTCTGCCATGCATGCTACATGATTCTTTTTACAAAGTTCTTGAAAGTTTCATGACCTTACACATGTGCTACACAATATCACAGGCAAGCTTATTGCTAGCTTTTATTGCAGTTATAAAAGTGAATACAAATCTACCCATTCAGACAAATGGTGATATCTTTATCAGTCTGAAAGGAAACGCTTTCACAAGCATAGACTTATACACAGCAGGGAGAGACGCTCTTTCCACTTCCCTTACACCCATTTATTTTATCCAGAAGCAGAGAAACATTTGGCTGAAAAGAAGCTGGTTTCAATTATTGCTTCTTCTATAATAATGGATCTTTAACATCTGCTAAGCCAGGTCAGTCCCACTGAACAACACCCTGTTCTGTTTTAAAAAAAAAGAGTGCCTGTGTTCTCAGTAAATATACAAGGGCTTCATCTGAAAAAGTCACAGGCCTGTAGAAGGGACCATTGTGTAGTATGACCTCTGCTATAATATAGATCGTTGAAATCCCTGAATTAAGTCCTGTTTAGATGAACTACATCCCTTGATTTTAGAAAGGCAAGTTACTGCAAATCTGCCCCAGTCATTGGCAGGATTTTGCAAGGGTCAGTTACTCTCGGGAAGACCTCCACTTTATCAAATAAAGCACATTGTGTTTCTCTGAGCCTATTCCCTTTACTGTTACTAAAATACATATCACAGTGTCATGGACTGGTATCAGTGTCTATGTGACCATATTTTTTGAATTTGATCATTAGGCTGGTTGGCTTCTGAAGGGCTGGAGCACTATTGCAATATAAGAGATGTCTCTGATGGAACACTTCTGGAAATGGTCATATTTTGAGATAGTTCTTCAAAGTCTTGGACAGATATCATAATTGATGCCATTTTGTTCTTTTTTACTCTTCTTTCTAATCTTATGCTTAACGGCTATTCATTTCCTCCCATACTCTTGCCAAGGAGTGCTGCAGATGCAAAAAGTTTGTGTGAATTCAAGACTGAATAAGAGTTTGGAAGAGATAACCTTTAGGGAAGTAGGCATTCAACATAGACTCAGAAAATACCCTAAGCTAAAATAATTGGAGGTTGGGGGGAGTATTAGGGAGCAAGTATCATAAATCCTTGTCTTGTTCTTATTCTCTGCTAGGAGTTCACTTGAGTTCAATGCTGGATTCTGGCTAGAGACACCCTGGTGCTGAATCAGTAAAACTTTTCTTATGTCTTTTCTTATGGTGAGTGCTCATCCTAGGGATGAAGAATCTCTTGATAGTTTTTGGGGGTTTTTGTTTTGGTTTTTTTTTGTTTGTTTGTTTGTTTGTTTTTTTCTGGAGGATGTGCTGCTCTCTTGATTCATTAGGGTGCCCATTCTCTTCTGGTCTCTATTGCTCTGTCAAATACCAGAAGTCTATGAGGATCTTCACATCATCACATCTTGTTATAAGGTTAGATTTGTGCTACTATTCACTCTTCAGATCTTTGGGTAGATGTTTTTGGCTGTGCTACTTCCAATAAAGAAAGTGATGGCCTTGTCTTTCCCTTTATACACCTTGTACTAACAGTGAATGAGTGTTGGTAAGGTGTGTTAGGGTCTAGACTGTTGGATTTAACATGTTAAACCTTCTGCATTCATCTGTGGTTTCAGCAAATGCCAATGTGACTTTTTAGTAAAATTGTGTGAAAACAGTTAAGCAAGTGGGACTGGGAAGACTACATACAACTACAATACAACTACACTGACTGAATTACCTCAGCTGAAATCACTTGCCAAAAGACATACCACAATTAGAACAAAATTCAGAATTTTACCTAATTTCAATCCGATGGCTCTGTCCCAAGACAGTTCTAGTTCCTTATATGACGATTTCAGTAAAAATCACTTGACAGTTGGATGTTTTTACTTCACCAGAATCATGCTGCACACTTAAAAGATTGTCTCCCTCTGACAAAGGTTTCATTCAGTGTGATTATTGTACTAAACAGCTACTAAAATATCATCCATACAGATTATTTCATTTTCATTTCCAACAGGACTGTAGTACAGGCTCTCTGTTGAGTTTATATTCTTGTATGATTTGTTACCATTATCTTCAATGCTGTCTTGGCACACAAAGTTATTAGAAAGATGGTGCAATGAGAGATGGGTAGTTAAAAGATGCATAGATACAAGAGTTGGTAGAAAAAGGTTGCCTAGCTAGTTAGGTAGCTGGTGCACAAATAAAGTGCATATGATTATGTGCAGAGTGTAGGTAAGCCACATTATCTTTATCAGTATATGGCAAAGCTGACTATCGCAAACAAAAAGCACTGAGAGTAGGTCATGTGAAGTGGTGTCTCTGGTAGGAAATGAAAAACTGGGATGTGAGTTGAGAAAACAACGAGCATTGCTAGTCCTATCACTTTGGTGACATAACCAAGTACAAATACTGAGCACTGAGAGGATTGCAGGCTTGATTGGCTTTATGCGTTTTTTTCTTTTTTCTTTTTTTTAACACATGAAATGCAAGCAAATATAGAAACATTCAAATGTTGTGTGTTACAAACATATTTCATGGTATCATCAGATCAAAAGAAAAAAAGTATGTGAATAATTATTTCTTTGCATTCCTATTCTAAAGAAGAGTAGACTGGCAGTGACAACTCTTTAGAATCCATTTGCTTCGGTAAATGACTAAAAATATTTTAAAGCACTTTTTGAAAAATTGTTTTTTTACAAAGCACCTGTTTTAGAACCAAATGAAGAAATGGAATTCCAGGGAAATGACGAACATATTTTCT
>VYZW01016363.1:1949-32773 GCA_013401315.1 Balaeniceps rex | reverse complement strand
CTTTTAAATACCTCCAGGGATGGTGACTCGACCACTTCCCTGGGCAGCCTGTTCCAAAACTTGACAACCCTTTCCGTGAAGAAGTTTTTCCTAATATCTAATCCAAACCTTCCCTGGCGCAACTTGAGGCAAAGCGAGCAAGCTCCAATCCAACTCCCGATGCCAAAAAGCTGTTTAATATAAAGTCCTCTCATCGAGGACGTATCAGATATTAAACTGATAAGAACAGATACTACACTTGGTCTTAGCCAAAAGGCCGAGAAGCAAAAAGACCATAGTGGCTTGTGAAAAACTCTCACCAGGGACTCAGAGCTGGGAAAGATTTAGTTCCCTACAGGGCACCAATAGTGTGGTTCAGGCTTTGGTTCCAGAAGAAAGAAATAATTAAAACAGTGAAAGAAGCCTCACTTTCCTTTACTGATTATGGGGAATTGCTCTGAAAAGTCACATGACTTTATTTCTGTTTTCTGATCTGATGAGCTTTGCAAGAGTTCTGGAATCAATTTTTCTCTAGTATTCATCCCTGCACCTTTGAAGAAAAAAAATCCTTTTTTCATGCTCATAAACTATGATCAATTGCAGTTACACACCCTGAAAATGTATTTACAATTGCACTGGGCAACTAAGCTAAAATAGGAATGCAGGGCCTTTATATCCATTTCTTCTCCATAGAAAACATCCCATCCTCCCACAGAGCCTGAAGAATAAAGAGATCCTTTTTAAACATTATCAAGGAGACAGCTTGTCATTGCATGTTAGCTGACTCATTAAGATTTCTATATCAATGATCATCTAGGCTGAGGGAGGGCCATTGAGCTGTTAAGATAATCTCGCTCCAATGTCTGCAAATACAAGTTCTGTTTTAAAAGTTTTCATGTGGTTTGCAGTTATTGAGTCACATTTTTTACTTCTGAATGCAATCATGAAATGTTATTTCAGTAATGGCAAAATAGTTTGAGATTAAATTATTGAACAACGACTATTACATCTGCGTATTTGTCTTCAGCTATCGGCAATACTGCTTGAGGAGATCTGATCTGAGCCTTTCTTTGGGTGCTGGATTCCTAACCTCTTTGACAAACTCTATTGATTTACGTTGCTCAGCACTAGGTAATGCTGATCTGAAAAGGCAGTCTTGTGACAAAGAAGTTGGGTTTATTTCTGCTCTGTGACACAGACTGTCTGTGAGACATTAGATAAAACACATCTTTTTTTGAGTCTTGATTTATTAGAAGAAATAGAAGGACATTACTACTCTATTTCCATTATGATTTTTCCATTTCATTTATAGCATCATGAGAGTGGAAAGTAGAACTACATTGACATAAGTGTTCAGCAATCAGGACTTGCCTTCACCATTCTTAAATCCTAAAACTTCATTTTGTGTATTTCTTTGCTGCTGAATGTTTCAGGTTGACATTTTGCAGGTAGCCAGAGTTATGAGGAGTATAATGTATTTTCACTTTTTAATAAAAGCTGGGGTTGTCTGATAACAATATGATTCCTGCTCTAAAAAAATTGTTGCAGGTTGCAAATCCCATGATAAAAATCAGGACAGGTGACAACTGTGGGAGGATGTTGTGTCATGTATTGGTACTGTCTAGAACAAAGAGAACACTTTACTATGAAAAAAAATAAATTTAATATTCAAATCTCAATATCCTATTTTATTAATATGGACCAAAGACCATTCCTGATGTAAATTCATTGACACGTGAACTGACGTATGTGAAATATTGCTGAGGTTTATTTCTGCATTTTTAATCACACAAGGCAATCAATTAACAATCATGCTTCCCAGGGATCCTCTGCCAGAGGAATGGTATTAACTAAGGGATTCAATTAGCACTTCTGTTCAGTTTGAATTCATATGGCACCATGATAAATGGCTCCTACTGCTTGCAATAACAATACTTTGCACACATTTATTTTCTCTTGTTTACTTAATAATTAATATGCCACCCACAGTGACAATATGTGGGCTTGTTTACAAACCCTTCAGTAATCAATAATTGTTGCCCACATGGCACCAACAAAAAATAACCCCAAACATTGCCATGACAACTCTGTTCTAATGCTCTCACAGTAAAGCCCTGCCTGGCTTTAGGCACTGACCTGCCAAAAGCCATGGAATATGAAGGTTGAGTAGTTGTGACAGTTTCTGCTCTATATTTAGGAAAGTTGTTTCAAGGTAGCCAAGCTGGCTTGTTTAGGGCAATTTAGTAGTGGTAACACAGAGTACCATTGGGCAAATCATCTGGGGAATAGGTTTTCAGAAGTAGTTTGGTTATCTCAGCACTATTTCATACTGTGCAAGACAGAAACACCCAACTCAGTTCCTTAAGAGGGGCACCAAAATTGTGGCTCACTTTTACCAAATTAGATGCACAGTCCTCTGTGAAATATAAGAAATGGATGGGCAGGAATATCAATGAAAGTGTTTTCCACACACTGCTTAAAACCTGCTTCTGTGATCAAATAGTCAATTCTGTCTTCGGTGGCTTATTTAAACTTCCTGTTGTTTTTTGTAAAAACCCAAAAGACCAGAGAATAAAATACTAATTTACTGAAATACTTAATTATTAATATAATCAGTCAAATCAGTCATTGAAAATACTAGGCTGCCAGTTACTAAATTAAAAAGAAAAACATCTTCAGCCCCAAATGTCTGCACTTTCCCATGCAGTAAAGAATGAAGAATCCCCATTTTGCAGATGCATCACACATATGTAGAAATGAATAGCATAAAGAAGAAGAGGGATCTACACAGAGAATGACTCTGTTCCTTTCTAAGTGCCCATCATATTCTGCTCCAGTTGGGCATCTGACAGGCATTTGCACCAGAGAGGGTATAGGGTTCCTGTAATGAGGCTGGCTGAGAGGTCAAATATTTTCAATTGATTTCCAATACATCTGTTAAGAATTATTCACTTCAGGTGGTCCTGTACCCATGGCAAGCCCATCTGAGTCTTGTTGACTTTTGGTTTAGGACAATGTTCTTTTTAAGGAAAACTGTTAACTTCCTGTAGCGGAGGAGGTGCACGAAGTCAAATTAGGCAGGTGACGTAACCAAAAATAATATTTATTCTAATCAAAAGTGTTTGGCACTCCGACAAACATTGGTAAACCACAGGTTCAGGATGACAACAGGATGTTAATACTACACAGCCGACTTAAGAATTCTTAAGCTTCAGAATGATGACTCAAAATGTGCAATCACTCACCTGATAAATGAGGGTTCTCAATCTCGAGGAGTTACCTCGGGTGGTGTCCTGACCCAAGGGGCGAGTCACTGGCTGCAGACCCACTGCTCCGAGGAGGACCAGCTCAATTCACTCCCCAGCAGGACTCAGTTTATATCCTAGTCGAATCTGACCTGTGGTCATATATGGTCATGTCCTGTTCCTATTGTCCGAAGGCTCTATATACCTGTGACTGTGTATGGGGCAACAGCCACAATAGGGCAGTAAGGGTGTGAAAAGTAAGGCGCAAAAAATAACAAAGCCACAAAAAGTAACAAAGGTGCGAAAGGTAACAAAGGCCCGGTCTTTGTCAGGGTGGGTGCATCTTCCACACTTCCTAGACTGGCAAGTCTGACCCTCGTTAAAGAGCGGTGTAACCTCTAATAAGACTGAGTCCTACCACACCATCATTAAACTGAAATCCTCAATGCTCTCCAGACTGGAAAAGCCTGGACTGCTCAGATAGGTGTATGCCTATCTCATGACCTCTTTCATTTCATTCAAGATCTATGTGTATTTCTAGGAAACACAGACCCTTAGCCTGCTGTTTCCCTGAGACCTGTGACAGTCCAGGTGCCATTGCTCTGGGCTTTTGGTGGATTTCACGTAGAAGACGCAGGCATGGCTGTGGATAAATGAAAAAAAGTTCACATACCTAGACAGGTCACATATAAATCTCTGGGGTGCCTGACCACAATACTTACTCTCATCTCCAGGTTTGGCTCTGCTTTCCTACGATCTGCATTGTTCAACCCAGCCTTGGCCTTTTACAGTCCACTTCAGCATTATTTACTCGCTCAACTCTGTACGCTGCTTCTCTAGACCAGGAGGTAACTCTGAACAAAGAGAAATGTTGGGTTCTGCTTTACTACATAATATGTATAACAGCCAGATATAAAAGTTCAGATCTCCACACCTCAAAGTTTGTGTGCCTTTGAAACTAGGTTTCACCTAGACATGTTTCTTCTAAATCTTACGCATATATTCATTGAAAATGCTGTCAAATACATCAAGGTTAAGTCTTTGGGACTTCCTCAATTTTTAATCCGATCCATACTCTGCTAGAGGTAGGGAAAAAAAGTAATGTGATAGCATCCTCCTTAACACCTATACAGCTGGGACATAAACTCAGTTTTATTAGAGGTCACTTTTGTACCAGAGGTAGCCAGAGTAAACTTGATCGCTCCATAAAAATTCAGACCTTTTTGGCTGCATTTCAAGAAGAATCTTGTTTCAGTCTTCTTTTGTGAAATGGTATTTGCTGTTAGAACTCCACCAAACAAGCACTGATCAGTCTATTCAGGCAGAAGAGATTAAAGGCTAGCCAATATCTTAGCTGTAGAACAAGTTATCTCATTCATCTAGTTTTCTTGCAAAAAAAATTGTTCTATCATTGGAGTAATTTGTTTTCTCTCTCTCTCCCCCCCAACCCTGGAGTGATCTTATTATTGAGACCTGAAGGCAGATGTTATTTCAAACTTGTTATACTTCCTTCTTTTTATCTTTCTTTTTTTCCCCTAACCAAGAATTTTAGTAAATAAGGTAAGATCTATTTAATAATTAAATTACATTTACAGAAAGCCCGCCATGCTATAGAAAAATGGTGTGAGTCGCTAGCAGTTGTCTGCATTGGTTCTGCTCATTGTTCCTGGGTGGTGTCCAGAGCTGCCATGCTACCAGCTTGCTCCCTTTCCAGGAAACATGAAAACAGCCTGGGGCCCTGAAACCTAATACTAGGTTATGCCCCCTTCCTTCTGCCTTTAGGCATACTAGCTTGTAGTAGTGTATACCCTGCAAATAACCCTCACAGTTCCAGTGGTACCAACCATGTGTTAAGGCACTGTTGAACATAAGCAAAAAAGACACACTGATCAAGTGGATGGACTCTATAGAAATTGTGAATGGTTGCACAAGTAATTCTAGAGATGTCAATAGGGTATGACCTGAAAGTAGCTGCTTATTGATGACCTTATAAATTTCCTTGTCTAGTTGTTGGCTTCTAGAATAGAAATCACAATTGAAATTGACCCTCTACAGATGTAGTGGTGAGGGCTGCTCTTGTAGCAGTTCTGGCTGAACTTGGGACATGGAATAACTGAAGCTTTACCACCATCAAAGGAAGGGACCCTCCCTGTGACTGGGGCTATCTGCACAATTTGATATGGAGAGCAGGTTTGGAGAGCTTCCAGTCTAAACTGAGAAGTGACATTTCTGCAGTTCAAATAATGATACTGATTTGCAATAGATTTGCTGGTTGAAAAGGTGGTGAGGAGGAAACTGGTTTTTATTAACTTAAAAATATTTTTAGGGGGTGATTTTTGTCAAAAAAGGTGATATGTCATTGTGGGTCTACCAGAAACATTTCTTTTAAATTGAGATAAGGTTCTGTGCCATTTTTTAGCTTATTTCTAACTTTGCCTTCTTGTTTGTTTCCTTGTCTGGTTTTATAATTTGAAAGCTTAGTTTTGGAAATGTTGAAACACTTTGAACCTCTCTTCTTCCCCTTTTTAGAATGTAATGTGATACCAAATCTTTAAATATTTTCTCCAAAAATTTATTTTCCTTCAGCAAAAGTTGCTCTCTATCTTAAAAAAAACAATAAAATAATTACAGAAGAGAAAGGAAGTTTGCTTTAGTTTGGTAGAATGGAATTAAATAAAATGAGTGCCATCTACTGGTTGTGAGTTCTAACCTGTAGATTCTTTAACCTCCTATGCACTTTGGCATTGCAGTGCTTGCCTTATATTAGAACTCATCTTTATTCAAGAAAGATAATAAAACACTTCATCTCTCCACTGTCTCATGCTTCTGGATGAACTAAAGACATTCTGTCGTAGTCTTAAATTATAAGTAAAGACACTTTATAATTAAGAAGGTGCCATTAATCAAATCAACCAGCAGTAGCTCAGTGTTTTAATTATACACAAATATTGTATTTAGTCTCTTCCTTTTGGTTATTCATCATCTCCATCCACTAGACTGCTGTCTGTTTATTATTTATTAAATCCTACTGAAGACTTGCTATATTTTTATGAGCATAAGAAAGGTGCTTCAGAATTGATACCAACATTGCTTTTTCAACCATAAAGCAGAAAGTCATATTTATATTTATAACTGGGTTATGTGTACTGTGCTCTTAGGTGTATATGCATTTGCCTGTAGCAATAATTTCCATTTATTATATATAGTGACTTTTGATAGTTCTACTTTTTCTTCCACACTTAGAGTGCACCACACTAAGTGGGATTTCTAATGGATTATTCACCTTTCTCTTAGGTAACAAACTTAACTTTCAAGAGTAAGGGAACAGACAACAATAGACTTTAAAATTATCAAATCAATGAGATGCATCTTTGGTCTTATAAACTTGGACTCCTGAATCACATAAGGTTGTCAAATCAGTTCAAAATTAGCATGAATCAAGAACGCAATACTGGTTTAAAACAACTGATAATCTTTTTTTTCTTGCTACGAAAGCAGAATAGAGATCAAGAATTTCAGGTTTCCAAAATTTGTCAGGGTTTCAAAGTTATCTTTCATCTTAATTACTGTAAACCTTTGACCTTTCCAAACATGTAGTTGTGGGAAATAAAATCCCCAAACCCAAAATTTATGATCCCTGGAATCTGAGAAGTACAGGAGCTACTCCTCACCAAGAGGATTGAGATTTCAATCTGAATATGCTCAGATGGCAGCTCTAACTACCGTGCTGTCGAACACACTGAGGTTGGCCATGCAGACATTGCTTTGAACTGAAATTTGCATTCTGGAAAACCAGTGAAGTCCAGGTTAAAGCATCTAAATTGCACCTCAATTCCTGTTTCTAACATTTCTTTCCCATAGGATAGTTCAAACCCTTCAGATGTGCCCAGCCATCAAAAAATAATAATCATGGGGATATTGAGATCAAATCTGGAGCCAGGACCCACCACTTTGTGAAAATGGAAATCTTGGTGTTATGTTTTATTTCTGATGTCTAAAGTCATGAGCTGTTCGGGATGCTCATCATGATGCTGGACACCTCACTGAGAGCTCAGTATGTGTCCTGATCATGGAGAAGCAATTTGACAAACATCTACAAACATGAAAAATGGGAGGGCAGTTTAGTCAAAAAGCAAAAGGCTGGAGACATCTGCTAGGAAAGAATGAAGCAATTACCTCTTTTTCCCCACAATGAACCAGCGTATACTGCTTCATTTTCATTGATTACATGTTTCTGATGTTCTCCAATTCCCAGCTCCCCTTATTCATTCATTCTTGTTGTGATGAGCCCTAAAATAAAATCACAAAAGAAATGTAAACAGGATTACAATAGCTGGGTGTAGGTAGAAGAAAAAAAAAATTGGTGTTTATTCTCACAGATTATTTGGAGGACAAGGAACAATTAAGGCTTCCTTGTTTATAGGCCTTTAAAAATCCAACTTTCATTCTGGACTCAACTCATCTGGCTCCATATTTAGTAAAGAGGAAGAGAGAAAGAGAGGGAGGAAACTTTGGGAAAATCTATTGTCCCTGAACGTACTTCTCTTTCAGAAGACTTCCTATTGTCTTCTCAACAGCTGGGTCACAGATACAGATGGTGTCCAGCAGGACTTTTCATAGCCAGAAAGGATGCTGGGCTGGGGACTCTTTGGATTTGTGAAAAGAATAATGGCGGAGTGGGACAGGACAAAATTGTGTTCCTTGGGTTCACTGGTGGCACGTGTCCCTGGCCTGAGTCTTCAGTATTCTTTAAGATAACAACTGCTGCCACAACTGAGCACAAAGAGAACAATTTGTTTGCAGCAATTGTCTTGTGACCCTGTGGACTGATTGACAGCTTTATTTACAAATTGTGCCATTTGGTCTTGGCCTTTTGACAACTCCTTTCACAAAGGGTAGCTCATGCCTGAAGGAGTCATTGAAATACTTCTTTTGATGGCAAGATAATGATTCAGTCATTTTTTTGTGTGCTTGAAGGGTACTGTTGGGCAGATCAATGCAAGTGGAGAGTTTAAATGCCATGGACATTGTGGGGAGTCACATCAGCACTATCATAAAACTCAAGTTTTAACATAGATGTAATGAACTGGACTTCTGTAAACTGACATCTATCATGACAACATTTTTTTTTAACAAAGTGCCATGCTCTTTTCCTCCTCATTTAATCTCATCACTATCAACAGTAACTTATACTGTCTAAGGGATGGTTGCATAGACACATTGATTTAATTTGAGCTACTTTTAGCCTTCCTAAAATCAGGCATTTAACTTAAGCCAGTCAACTTCCGTAGTTGGAGGGGATGGATATTCCCCTTCAAAAGATCCCTCCCAACTACCTTTGGACAGGATAAATGATTGCTTGTGTCCATCTCATTCAGAAGGAGTTTGTCGTGGTTTAGCCCCAGTCGGCAACTAAGCACCACGCAGCTGCTCGCTCACCCTCCCCCTCCCCGGTGGGATGGGAGAGAGAATTGGAAGGGTAAGAAAACCCACGGGTTGAGATAAGAACAGTTTAATAATTGAAATAAAATAATAATAATAGTAATAATAATAATAATGATAATAATAATAATAATAATTGTAATGAAAAGGAGAACGAGAGAGACAAACAAAACCCAGGGAAAAGAAAACAAGTGATGCAACTGCTCACCACCCGCCGACCGACACCCAGCCAGTCCCCGAGCAGCGATCGCTGCCCCCCGGCTAACTCCCCTCGGTTTATATACTGAGCATGACGTCATATGGTATGGAATAGCCCTTTGGTCAATTTGGATCAACTATCTTGGGCTGTGCCCCCTCCCAACTTCTTGTGCACCTGGCAGAGCATGGGAAGCTGAAAAAGAAAGTCCTTGACTAGTCTAAGCATTACTTAGCAACAACTAAAACATCAGTGTGTTATCAGCATTCTTCTCATGCTAAATCCAAAACACAGCACTATGCCAGCTACTAGGAAGAAAAGTAACTCTAACTCAGCTGAAACCAGGACAGAGTTAGTGCCCTATTTCCAACAGCCGTCAAGAGCACTTGACAGTCACAATCTCCACTATGAAATCTCTTCTATTTATCCTGCCAGTGGCGGTCTAGACCTGTCCTGGTCTATGCAGACTGTTTTATCTCTTTTCTCTCTCCTTCTGGATGGTAGTACAAAGACAAAGCAACATGGACTAATTTGCACAGCTGTTGCTGAGACCTCAGATTCTAATGAATGACTTCTGTCTCCAGAGTCTGTCAGTATCTTACCTTTGCAAGATTTATCTGCGGTGGAAATACAAAGTTCTGTGGGGTGCTCAGTTTTACAAAGTGTTTTGGTTATTTTTTAATTTAAAAAACACTTTTATCGCTTACATAATAGTAATTCCATTATTTACAATGCTCTCACTCTCTAGGTCTTTTCTTAGCTCGTTATTTATGCTGATAGCTACTAGTGATAGAAGAAAGGAAATACATGGGAAAACCAATATGAATCCCTTCACTTAGAATGTACTTGATCTGAGGTTTCTGGAAAAAAGGTAGACAATGCCTCCCATACAACATTAAGTGCTTTGTGTATACTGTGGCAAATAGATCTTTAAAAATGTGTGGTCACAGCTTTTCCAAAAGCCTCGTCTTCAATTCAAAATAAGTTGGTGTGCTTTTGAATGATGGACCTGGAGTGTCTATAACGTTATCTTTGGACAAAAAAACCCTGTGTAATTTAACATAGACCTACCTTCAAAGACCAGCACTCACTAAGAGTGTAGGACTTGGAAATCTTTGCGGAGTAGTTGGCATTATATAGTGGAGTTTGATGAAGAGTCACCTAAGGTAGCAGACACCTAGCTGGCTCAAGAACCACAGAAAGAATAACTCATGAACATAGTTCCCTACTGAAACAGCCACATTGCTGTCGGGACCAGGTTCATGTTTTTCTTCACTTCTATACCATGGCTTCTGGTCACATCAGTTTCGTTAAGCAGGAGTTTGAAAGTGTTTGTGTTACACTCATTTGACATCTATCTACTAAAGGGAACAGAAATAACCCTGTACTCTCTTAGGGCTGGTCACACATTTACACAGGCCAGGGCAGTCAGTTTTGAAATTCACTTCAACTCCCCAAATAAAACTAGCAAACATATAAAATCCTGAACTCTCTGTAGCAACATGCATCATAATGCTTAAGAGCTTGCAGTAGACAGTAACTTGATCAAGTTTCTTTAGGATTCTAAAAATCTTAACGCATTAATTTATTTAACGAATTTCATTCCTCTCTTCTGTCTGTAAATCATCCAAAGAGAAATCTAGACTTTCTCAGCGTTGTACATCTAACAGTTTCTGTAAATGATTTCCAATCTCTAGATTATATGGGAGACACAGTCTTTGTGCATTTCCAACACACAATTAAAGCCAATTTTGAATTTGAGAAAGTTTTGTGTCTGCTGCTCATGGGGGAGGGAGGGATAATCTGTTACTTCTGGGTGTCTGGGTGAATACCAAATAGGAAATTTGTCTGGTGTGAATGTTCAGAAGCATGTACATATAGTTTATCAGTTTCATGAATGGCTTTTCACCAGCTTCTGTAAAGTGATTTATAATGATGACTCTTATTAAATACTAGCTTCATATTCAAGGGCAATTCTTCTTCCAAAGCAAGGTGTAACATGGCTGCTCTCCATACGAGAATCACACTTGATACGTGAAAGCTATATTTAACGGTGACACTAATCCAAATCTGGGAAGGTTAGCAGTTCTGTTTTTTAGACTTTTCACTTGAGGGATAGATTATGTCTTCTTTATTGAGAAGAAGAGAGTGTTCATGAGCAACTATTGCGAATAGGATACATCTCACATAACTTTAACCCTGTAAGAACGAGACATCCAGTCTAAATGTTCTCTGTTTTGTCAAAGAATAAAGAGTGGTAAATCTAAAGGGTGATCCAATCCACTTGCATGGTATCCATCTATCTTAGGCTAGGATGGCCTAAAGACAGCACTGTTGTTTAAACTATACAGAGCCCAGATGATCAACTAAGACAAGGCACCTGGCTTTTCAGCAACAAAAAATGGAAGGCGAATTAAGCTGTAATTATGACTTTGGGGTGGATAAAATAGTAGAACAAATAATAAGTGGAAGAAATAAAATTAAACCAAATAGATATTTTACCTGTCCTTTTAAGATCTCTATTTAGTGTTATCCTCAGTCAATTTTCTTCTATTCTATAATTATCCCTTTCATTGAGTCAAAATCTATTATCCTGCTGTGCAACATCTCTCCTTTCAAATCAACACCTGCCAAATAAAAACTATGCTCACTTTCATTGCCTTTAATTTTCATGTCTGAAGATTCTGAATACACTGTGGAGTTTGTTAAAGCTAGAACTGAGGTTTGGCTGCCACCCTTATATCATTCAATTATGCCTTTCTCTTACAAGTGTTTATGAAATATTCCCTGGTCAGAAACCTGACTTCTTTACTGGATCACAATCACTGATAGAAAGCAGCTGTCAGCATTATGATCTAAGGGTTTAACTCTGAAGTATGAAATTGTCTGCTGGGGGAAGAGTAGAGCAGTGAATTGTAGATTAAATGAATAAGGAAAGAAAAACATCAAAACTCTGATGATCTCAGTAAATCTAGATTAAGGGTTTTTTTTTGCTTCTGCTGTCATTTTAAAATTCAGTGCTTTTGACTCAATACTTATTAACTTAAGGAGAGCTTTGTCTACTTGGTGCTAGGTGCACATGTCTCCTTTTATGACTATCCTGTTTAATAGGTCTCCAGCACCAAGAATAATGACCCAAAGAATAAATCCCAAAAGAAACAGGACTGAGTGTAAAACATGTATCAAACTTCTATCTGGAGAGAAACTTTGTTTTCTTGATGAAGGGCAAAGGTATGGAGGAGAGGGTCACATTTTGTTGGTAGTAAGTCATCTTGGCTTAGCTTGAGCTCATGGTCATGTTCTCTTAGAGCTTTATTAATTCCTTTATCTTTATTGAAAGGGACTTTTTTTTTAGTGTTTTACTCTGTACAGTTCTGTACATTTTGGGGAATGGTAGGATGTTTGTCTTGTTGATGAATATAGAAAACTGATGTTTCCTCAAGATCTGATCATCTACATTTAGATTTTCTTGGAATGATTATTTGGACACAGATATTTCCTGGTAAATGGAAAAAGTCGATGTGCCAAATGATATCCTAGTAGTGACAGGCCATGATGCTGTACAAGAACCCCAATGAATGTAGGAATGTGACCTCTTCAGAAGCTGTGGCTTTAAACTGAAATGCTCAGTGTAAGCTATCTCTTTTGCTCCTCTCAACTTTAATAGAATTTTCTTAATAAAAAAAGAAGGAAAAGGATCAGTAAAACCTTACCAGTACTTAACAGCCCTTCTTTCCAAACCACAGGCTCATCAGTATGTCCCACCACCCTTCTCCAAAACATAACACTTAATTGTCCTTACAGAGACAAATCAACAAGTGTCCACACCTTCACTGTGAATAGAAAGATAAAACTACTAAGCAAGTCAGAGCAGTGTGCTGTGGTGAGCTGAGCTGATGCTAAATACAATTCCTGCAGGGTTTTGATTTCGTTTCCAGAGAATCTTATTGACAAAAGTGTATCAGCACCACACTTTCAGACACAAGGCAATTGATGATAAATAATAAAAGAATTATTACTAGTCATGAAGTATTTTATGTTAGCAGTTCATTCTTTCAAAGAATAGTGCAATGTCAATGAAGGAAAAGTCTGAATAAAAATGCATTTATTTTATACATATATCTATATAACTATAGGTATCTAAATGCATGCACATCTGTAGAGACTTCTTTTTTCCTTGGGAGCATGTCTACATCAGTGAAGCCTTGTCAGAGCTCAATGAGCTTATTTAAGGACTGGAAGAAGTACAGCTGAATCAGTGCAGTGCTGTGCTTGTCCTAATTGTACCTGCTGAGAAGAATTACCTCTAGTGTAAGTTAATTAGTCCTATAATAAGTTATTATCCCTGTATGGTGTAGCACTATGGTGTGTGGCCATGCCAAGGTCACCCAGGGCTAGGCCATATTCTTCTTACATGAATTGCAGTGAGCCATGGAGATGCATCTCAAGTAATTAGTGACTATGAAATCATGCCTCCTCAATGGATGTCAGGGTGAATGGTATCCTGAACTGCCCTGTCACTGTGTTCATGCCTCAGAAAGTAACTGTCCTCAGTGGATAAGAATAGTCCATGCTTCATCATACGCTGTTACTTCCAGTAAAAGTGATACTTGATGCCACTTGTGGAGTCTATTTTATGCCCATCTATTAAAAACTAGTGAGGTTGGTATAAAGTGTATGGAGTACCTCACTGGCATTTTTGTATTAAAATGTTTAGGTTTTGAGGTATTTCCTCAAAGAAAATTCCTACACATGATGGACATTTTTTGGAAGAAACATAGCATAGCACTCAGGTGAGATTTCTAATAATCATGAGTTTTGTGGAAAACTAAGAATCCTAGAAACACAGAATCAGTAAGGAAGAGACTACTGGAGGTAGTCTGATAAAATCTCCAACACCCCCTAATCAATCTGGCCCATTATATTCATATGCTTCTTAAGGACTATGAGAGTGATAACTCAAAGAATCTATATTTTTAAAAGAGTTCTCAAAGCAAGTAAGTATTTTGCTTTTAGATCTGTAACTCACTAGGGTCAAGGAGATTTTTTCTGCAATAAAGGGCTTAATGTTGTAAAACTTTCTTAACAGAATTTTATAACTTAGTCTTGCATCCATACTTCTTCATTATCATGTCTCTTAGAAAATCATATACCAATATCATACATATTTGTTTCCACCAACATTCTGACCTGCATTTCTGAAAAAATATCTAAGGACAGAATTGTTATTTATAGCAGTTCAGTAAGGTAGGGCCAGGACTACAAGATATCATTTATCTCAATTCTGTGAGTTAGGTTATTGATGTTCTTCCTCACCAATTCCAATAGCATCAATAGAAACCAATCAATCCATCGGAGACTGTAACCTAAGTAACATATCTTATACCTGTTTTTTTCCGCACTAAACTGGAATACCGTTGGTAAAATCAATGGAACAGCATCAGTTTGTATCAGCAGAGTATTTGGTATATCAATTTTGGGATGCTTTGCAGGCGGCCTTTCACTCTCATGATGCTCCCTTTGAACTCAAAGAGGATTTCAGCTTCATAGGGATACGAATCAGGAAGTGGTAGCAACTTTTGGAGAATGATCTTATTAGAGAGATGGGTAGCAAGCTCCAGAAAGGACAGGAGGAAAGAAATGATTCCTCCTTAGATCTGAGCATTAAGACTTTCCACTAAAGATGCCTTCAACAGCATTCTGACATTACAACAGACCACAACAAGCTCCCAGGTACTGCATGAGATTTACATCAGAGGTAAAGCTCCCAGAAACAAAAGTGGAAATAAAATTGTTGCAGAAAGGGAAGAAAATAATTTATACAAAACAGAGAAAGAAAGTATTAAATAAAGGGAAAAGGAGAAGCAAGGGAGAAGGAAAAGTTCAGCAATGTTGAGATTTAGACAGCAATCTTAATTACTTCTCTGAAATGGTTCCTGTACTGAACTCATGGGAGTCCACACAGCACATATTTATTTATATTCCAGAACACTGCATGCAATTACATGCAACAAAAAGATCTGGTAATCTTAGAGGGATAGAGCTAGCTCATATACATCCTTTCATCCTCAAAGTGCTCTAAAATATCTCCAACATTATATGAGGCAAAAGATACTGGTAGCTAGGGTACTGTTTTTGAGAATTTGAGTGTCTTGACTAGGGTGAGAGTTTGAACTAGCAGCTATAATCTCCTAAATTCCAGTCTTCTGCCCAGGGACCATCATTCTTGGAGAAACCAGCTGAAACCAACCCAACCCAAGCCATAGTATGTTCTGGTACTCCACTGATGGTGATATCAAAATGTCTTAGTGATACACAGAATGAAAGACTGGTGAGAAAGAATCACAACAGTTTATAAAGACATGGCCTACTCCTAAACTTAGAGCAACGAAGCTGGTGAAGGGTCTGGAGAATAAGTCTCATGAGGAGCAGCTGAGGGAACTGGGATTGTTTAGTTTGGAGAAGAGGAGGCTGGGGGGAGACCTTATCGCCTTCTACAACTACCTGAAAGGAGGTTGTAGTGAGGTGGGTGTTGGTCTCTTCTCCCAAGTAACAAGCAGTAGGATGAGGGAAAATGGCCTCAAGTTGCATCAGGGGAGGTTTAGATTGGATATTAGGAAAAATGTCTTTACTGAAAGAGTGGTCAAGCATTGGAACAGGCTGCCCAGAGAGGTGGTAGAGTCCCCATCCCTGGAGGTGTTCAAAAAATGTGTAGACGTGGCACTTTGGGACATGGTATAGTAGTCATGGTGGTGTTGGGTGGCGGTTGGACTAGATGATCTTAGAGGTCTTTTCCAACCTTAATGATTCTATGATTCTAAAAACTTGACTTGCACAGCTAACGTACTGGTTACCTGAAGCAGGCACTGGGATGAAGCATACTATTTTACATCAATGTCTGTTTGGCTGTGATTTGGCTACCCCAGCACACCAGGCAAAATGACCGATGACTAAAATGTTTAACCCAGTATACTGCTGCCATGACCACAGTATATCATCAGAGGCTTTCTGCTCCCTTCACTTCCAAGTCGAACAACCCAATTTCATCATCATTTACAAACAGAAGGACAGTACCATACAGCAACTTCCAGTCCCATTTTAATTGATTCTGATATTTGACTCAGTTTTCCATTTTTGATACATTTCATAAATATAGCTTGAAACTATCAGAACTGTTCACAACATGAAAGTTTTCACCTACTCAGCACATTCTCAGAACACACTTATCTTCTGGTTTTAGTTTAGTAAGCACAATGATCTCATCCAACTTCAGTGTATTCTGGGGTCTCTGGGCTCTTCCCTTATTTCAGAAATTTAGCATATCATGGAATGCTTGCTGTGTTATTAGCCATCCATTTTCAGCAGCAGAATACCCAAACTTGGCTCTGTAGCTTAAGTTTTGCTACCCTTTATCCTAATGCCATTCATGAATTCTCAACCTGGAAGAGGAAATATCCTAAGATAATGTGTGAGATGTGGACTTGTACAGTTCACTGATGTTTTTGCAATGATCTGAAGTTTTTGGAGTTGCAAAAATATTAATGCTTACCTCCCAGTCAGTCTTCATTACACATACACTACCTTCTGCCATAGAGAAAAACAATATTGATGATTATGATTATTTCCCATTATGATGTCATCCTATTCTGAATGGAAGTAAGATATATAAGATTTATAACATTATTTAAGTCAATTATTTAAATGTCAAAGTCTATGAAGTTTCCATGATCATAAATTTGTATATCTCCCTTTTTTGTTTCTTTAATTTTCTTCTCTTTGATTCAACTCCTCAGTGCTGTAAGAAACTTAGGGAATTCATCTTTATTAACAAATAAGACTGTGTGAAAAATATTTATTGTCTCTCATTTCAAACAGCCCTCTTTAGTCATAAATGAGTATAAAGGAAGCATGACAAGCAATTTGCTGCATGGTAGATGATATTAATAACCTGCCACACTCATACCTCCTTGTGTGATCTGTGGCTATTATTTTTTTTAAGTGACAGATTGCAACAGAGAATGTTTGGTGTCAGTTGAGTCCTGTTCTCTACTCCCTATTAATAAGAAATGAGGAAAATAGCTTTAGTTGGTGTCAAACCCAGGCACCATCAGCACTACCAGTCTACCTCTCACAGGACCAGTAGTGAATGCTTAGGGAAAGAACATAAGAAACTGGGAAACCACAGTGTCCTCCTATTAAGCCAGAGGATCCCTTTTTGCTGATAGTGGTAGATGTTCAATCTGTTGATTACAAACATTCCATTCGTCATATTTAACTCTGTCATCACTCTGTGAATTCCCTCTGAAACAAGCATGACAGTCTTCTGTAATCATTCAAGAGTCCTAACATATGAAGGCCTTCAAATCCTTGTCATTGAGATTGATCCACGACTAGCAAAGTAGATGGAAACACTTTAACACCGAGTGTGTTTGCCAGAATAATGATGAGTCCTGAGAGGCCTGAAGACATCGGAGGCCAAGCTGAAAGACTGAGCGACAATGGCTGGAGCTGCTGCAACAGTGCCCAAGGCTGCAGCTTGGTGTTTGGGCTCTTATGCCAAGCCTATGAGAGCTAGGTGCCTTGGGAGAGCAGGCCATACTGCCAATGCATAGGCCAGTGGGATTTGCTGGGCTCACAGTGAGTGTCTGGACTGCATCTCTCTGTCCACTTTGGAGAGTGTCTGGGCTTGAAGGAGACACTTATTTTCCTCATCCCACTCCATTGCAAGATGGATACACACCAAATTTATCTATCAAGTTTATTGTAATGTTGCATACATAGGGCTTGGATTCTACTTCCAGTTGGGCATAGTGATTTTCCACATTTCCCACACTGGCCTTCAAGCACTGGGTGCCCATACAACAAGCAGGGGTTTTCAGACTTTGAAATGGGAAAAAAAATTACCAGAGCCTTAGGTATCACCAGTGATTTCCTATTCTCTTGGATGACTTCTTTTGACCAAGTTTACTTTACTTTGTGAAAACAAAGCTGCCTGCCACCATGCAGAAAGGAAACAAAGCTGCCTGCCACCATGCAGAAAGAATTTTTGAAATCCTAGGGATTTCAGACTGGTTCTTTAAAATACCTGCTTCCTGATAGAGTCTTTTGTGTCTTGAACTATCTTCTGCTTGATAGCTTTAACAAGAGCTTTTAAACTGGTGACGATAAAGAAAAACGTAATGTAGTGCAGGATGTAATGAGAACTGAAACTCTTAATATTGGCAGCAATAGGAAGGGATTGCTTAGGAAAGTCTCCATTTACAGCTCACTTGTGCTGCATACAGGAGTAATAAATACATGGTAGTCAAGCTCTGTAGCTGTTTTTTTGACAGTTGTGGGTTCTTTTTTTTTTGTCCCACAGCTTAATCATTCTAATCAGGTCCATTGAGATGTTCAGTGTGATACGTTTAACATTGTGAATGTGGTGGGACTGTTAATGAAAGCAGCAGAAACAATTTGAGATTTCGTCAGAGTGGATGTGATTCCATTACAGTCACTACAGTAACTATCCAACTATTTGTTCCACAACTGCTTAAATCTCTTGTGGTATTCCATTTCTAAAGCTCAGAGTACCAAAAAGCCTCAAATCAAGGTACTGTTAGGGAAAAATAATTTATATAAAAAGTAGAAATTATTCTGTTTTTTACATGTGTTAGAACAAAACAAAAAATAGTAGGGATTTTGGTAAAATGTGAATCTGGGCTTTGCATTTTTATGTACATTGCTTATAATAAGGGATATCTGTTACTGATTTGTGTATGTCAAAACCACTTGGTAATTTCTTTTTCATCATTCTCCGATGCAGCATCAGTGAATGTGAATATACTACATGTGTTGCAGTGCACTGAAACAACCAGAAAATTCAAAGGTGTGTTTACATTACTGTTTTCACCATTCTTGATCCACTCAAGAACAGTTACATTACTGTTTTCACTCTTGATCCACTATTACTGCTATATAAGAACTGATAGCTAATTTGAAGGGGGCTAACTGGCCTTTTTTGAGAACAAGCTGATGTACACTTAGAGTCTCAGCAGTCTGGGTTTGTTTCGTTTTTCTAAGGGAATGGGGCTCTGATGTGTGTTATTAAAATCAACCAACAGGAATAAATAATTGGTACCATCATTTCATGAAGACTCCATGATTATGTTAACTCCTGATCTAAATTCAGAATAAGCAATTCAGTTAGCATGCCAATACCAATAATTCAATAAATTTATAATGCATCACCAATAAACTACAAAACAGTCAAGTTATCAGGTTAATAGAATTTTATAAACACTTACAAAACATGGAAAAAGAGAATCTGCAGAAGGGGCAGTCCATTCGGTTGTGAGTGCTAATTGACAAGCTCCAGTGCTTACAGCTTGCAGGCTGTCACCTTACACTGCTACCTTACCACCCTGTCACATCATTCACTGCAGAAATGACCTCCTGTGACATGAAGCCATTGTGACCACACCCAACCGTGCTGACCCCACATTCACCTCCTAGCTGCGTCAATATTTGACATTACTCTTTATAGTGGCAGGACCCTGAGCTCTCTAGAGTGGTAAGTTAGAGTTGAAAGACTACAGTCCCATACCACAGCAAAAAGAAAATATTAAACTGGTGAAAAATTGAACAATGCAGCCAAGGTGTTGCTTCATTTTACATCAGAATTCATCCTCTGTATTTTTGATTGATACCACCCTAAGTGATTAACTAAATGTTGATAATTGAGATAGCTACCACAAAAAAGGTACATAAATGAGACTAGAAGCTAAAGAAGGGCTGTATCCATATGGAGACTGTAATCAGTAACATGAAAAGTCTTGAGCTCTTCTACAGGATGTTGGATACTTTGATTTTAAGATATATTCACTGAAAAGTTATTTCTTCTCTTTGGAGAGCAGATTTATGAAAAAAAAACCCTATGTAGTATACAGATATGCAGCAAATAAAAGCACATCCTTAATCATTATGAATGCACCTACAGGGCTCAGCTCAAGAGACATCTGCATAAAATTGCCCAGATTCTTTCAGCTGAGCTGAGAGATAGGCACAAAGCAGGGGATACATCTATGAAGTATATTAAGCTAGACTGTTATATATGGAAGGGTCTTACAGTTCAGCTAATGTTACACTTGAGGCTGTTCAGCAAAATATGCCAGCACAATTAATGTCAACACCAGATAACCAGTCACTGTAAATACCCTTGGAGGGATTTCTTATATCTTTTAGTAGAAATCCCATTTAAGAAGTAAAGATTCCAAATGTATCCCTGAAAATCAGAGGTCAATCCAATAACTTACAAACCAGCAGGCAAATTCCATCTCCCGTTTAAAGGCAAGTGTTATCTGCTTTGACAAGAGGTGGCTAGTGGGAAATGAATAAACGGATGTCTTTTTTTCCTAGAACAGACTCTATATTAAAGCACTCAGACCATCCTTTATGCTTGGGTTGCGTTTGGCCATTGCTAGGCTGGACCAGACTATAAAGAGCAAGGCAAGTCCATTTTACACCACAGAATTTCATCTGTCCCCTCCAGGCTTCACGCCATCCTTGTAAACCTACTGACTCCATTGCCTTGCTAATACTTCTGCCTGTGCAGGACTGCATCTGTGCTGTTTTACGTAGATTTGTTCTCATTATTAATGAATTAACTGTTGTACTGTAGTATTTAGAGGACTAGGTGAAGACAGAGACTTATGTAGTATGCATTATGATAGAAAAGCACCAGAAGACATGTTTGCTGTTTTGAAAGGTGATTGATAAGAAGAGCAGCAGAAACGGGGACTTACCTTAGAAGGCAAGTGAAAGGCAGAACCAAGGACAGGGTTTAGCTCGTTGAAGCTCTCATTGTTGGGCACTGCTGTCCTGCATAAAACTGAATACCATGACTTGCTGTAATATAGCACTATTTTCTCCTTTTATGGATCACATTGTAAATATTTCATTTTCTGGGAAGAAATCTCTGTGGGAGGCCTATTGGAGGCTTCTCAGCCTTTTATAAATGCTGTTGCATCTAAATAATTGGTCAGTCATAACCAGATTTGAGCTTGTGTCCTTTTTTTTTCTAGATACTGATACCAGAAGGCTTCTTCTGTCATCATAATATCCCTTCCAGCCAGGTAAAAGCAGAGCAGAAAAGTAAGTTCTTTTTGGCTTATCAGGTTGCGTTGAATTTTACAACAGACTGATTCCCTACATGCCCCAGAGTGCATTGTATTTCTCAGCAGCATTTTTTCCTGCAGCTCTGTGAAAGAACTGATTGTCCTCAAGCTGGTGTGCTACTATCAGAACTTGCTATTGATGTTGTGTGTATCATGACAATCTTTACATTTTTATTTACTTTACAATCCCACTTAAATAAATTAGTAAGAGCTATTCTAGAAACTCACACTTGCCCCAACCCCACTCTAAATGCTCAAGAAAGGTTATCTGCTGTGGGAAGGCAAACAAAGAAACTTGATCTAAACCCACTGAAGTTATCAGAAATTCTTTTCCCTATTTCTTTTCAGTATCCAAGACTCTATTTCAAGCAGCTGTGATCTAACCAACTTTTGCTTACCGTGTAATAACTGCAAGATGATGGCGATTACAACCCACCTCCCAAAACAATGAAGTGTCTAGAAACAAAGTATCTCTGCTCTTTCTCTTTCTTCCGTTGTTTGCTCCTGTCAACCCCATTTCAGTGCAAGATAGGGGCAATTCCAGTTTCCACCACCAACTGCAACCTGAATGAATTCTAAGAAACTCAAAGAGATATAAGATGATGGTAAAAATTATCTTTGTTCTTGGTTCATGAAAAAGGAAGTTTAGAATTCAGCAAATTTTGGATTGCCATTAATTGCTAAAATATAGCAGAAAAGTGACTTTTTTCCAAATAAAGCAGCACTTTAAAAAAAAAAAGTCACAGTTCAGATAGGGTGAAGTCTCTTTTAGAGCTTTCCTTCCATAATATAAGTCTGTGTTAGAAACTTAGAGAACGGCCTTAGATGGGACTAAGAGGTAAAATATGTCTAAGCCATGCAGTAAACTATGCTGAAGGTGTGCATCTTTTAATTGTCTTATAAAGCATTTTCATTTTTCATGGTTTTAAAAGTCATTTAGGAACTGTCTTTGTCTATAATTGATAATTAAGTGCTTCTTTAATGATTAAGTCTCTAAAGCAATGTGTCTCCTGACCTCTGACAGCCACTCAGAAGATTTAATCTCTGAAAGAATATCTTAAAATGTGTGCTTCCTACTTTACAAGAATCAGCTTAAACAGTAATTTTCTAAAAAGTAACTTTTATTTTACAGCAACAGTGAGAGATTAGGAAATTATCTGCTGTAATAAAAAACCAAGAAATGCAGAAAACTGAGAGTTGCTTTTTTTATAATTCTTATCTTTTGAGATAGTGTGGATATAATCTAAATCATCTTTGACAGAGTCGGCAACATCCCCCTTTACTCTGAGGAATCACTTCAGCTCCCATATAGCAGGAGGTTGTGAGAAGCAGAGCTGGCAAGGGCCTGACAGGTCCACTTTGTGACAAACTTTCAAATTTGTTCTTATACTGCCATGGAACAGAAACAAACTTTGTTTTTTTGTTTTGTTGTTTTATGAAATTGTGTCAAAAGTTCTAAGTCTGAATCAAACAAATGCTTCAGCCTGCATCTCCCTCCCACTCACCTGAAGTATGAAGTATCTTGCTCACCTACAGTATGTCGCCCTCCTGTGCAAAGCTGCCATCGGCGGATGTGGCCTGGCAGAAGTCAATATTGCAGAGAGGTGCAGGGATTCCTGGGATCAGCTTTAAGATCAATGTTCTTAAAATCTTGTACCTGTGTATAGTACAGTATAGTGTTTCCATACTATTGTATGGAAAAAACGATCAACTGAAGAATTGATTAAAGCTGGTTAATGGCAGAAGACTCTGCTTGGCTATTTTAGAAGCGGATGATCAGAGACAGTGGTGCCACCACAATAGGTCACACTGAAATGGAAATATGAATTTCGGTTTATCATTTCTTTAGCCAGCTTCACAACCTGCAGAAACTAAGAACAGAAAACAGAGAAAACTTTTTCAAGTTTAAGACAATACCAAAATTCCCTCCCAAACTCGATAATAACCGTGACATGAAATGTATCATCCTGTTCCCAGCATTTTGCACTCTTTTAGTCTTCATGCTTCTTCTACACCCATTTTTATCATTTAGATAAACTTGATTGGATCTAATTTACAAAGTGCCATTGAAGTGTAAGTCAGTCAATGGTTTATTACTCAATGGAAAACCTGTTGAAAAGAAATGAAAATGTAAACAAAAGACCTCTCTTTATGTCACTGAAGTGAATATTAAGGCTAAACACCTGTTTACCAGTTGATTCTATTGTGTTATTATCTTGGCACTAGATTAAGTATGTGAAACGACATTTGTTTATTTAGGTTTTATGCAGCAGATATTTTACTTTTTTTTTTTTTTTGCCTTATGAGCCACATCATATTCATCCTCATAACTGAGTGTGTGTTCTAGGTGGTGTCTTTACTGCCCGTGCACTACTCATGAACAGTGAATGATGGAGCATTTTATCCGGCCCTTCATGAGGTAATGATAAGGGTAATTGGCACTCCAGACTTCTAGGCAGTTAAGAAGCAAGCGGGTGATAGAAAACAGCTATTTGCTGAATCACAGCTTGCCATCCAACTCCCAAAAGGACTTCTGTAAATTTTAACTGACAAACTTAAATATTTCCAATTAACATATTTTTGTCTTTAAAACCAAATTATCTTCTTTTCTCTGATTTTCTTTTTGCTTATTCTGCCATACATATAATTTGTTGGTACAGTCCTCCCAGCTGTAAATCAAAACAGCTCACTCTACTCCAGCAGGGCTGTACTGATTCATATTCACAGTGAACCTGCTACCAGACCTTTGTTTTTCATTTACCTTTGTAATTTCTAAAATTCAAAAAAAGCACCCAAGGAGTGTAGCTGAGACTCCAATCCATTCTGTCATGGACACTGGGCCATGTAGGATTAATGCCATGAAAGGAAACTGCCTGTCATGTTTTCCATAATGCCTCTGATGGAATTGTTCATATTCCTTTTCAGTTAATCAAGACAAATACCACTGCTGATCAATATAGTAGGTATCACAACCCTGATATTTCTGTGAATCTTATATTCACTCTAATTCCAATTATATGCTTCTTCGGCATTAGGTCACAGTGGGATGGAAGCAGATTTTCATTTGACTGTGTCAGAGACAGTCTTAAATCTCATGTTAGTTTGGATCATGTTTCCTGATGAATTCTAATTTTTTTCTTTGATTTTACATAGTTACCCCTCGAGAAAAAAAATAATTAAACCAATTTGAATAATTTAAAGTGTAATTTATTAATATAAACCCCTCAACAGCAGTGTGTAGCACTGTTGACAATGGCAAGCACTGAAGGAAAATACTTCAGAGTTTTTATGATTTTTTTCTGAGTCTTTATATTAAAAAATTGACATCAGATGCAGAACGAGACTAAGGTGAAAGAAAGAAAAAACATGGTTTTTAAGTCATTGTATGGACTCTGCCTTCTTGTTCTTTTCATCTCTGAAACAGATGGGGAACAGTAAAGAATAAAGCTGTTCTGAAGGAGCATATGAATCAGTTAGATATGCATGCATATTTATTTTAAGCATACAGATACTTTCATATTCCTCAGCCAAAACTGCAGATAATTAGGGTTGGCATGAAAGGAGGTTAAAAAAACCCTTAAACATAATTCTGAATTCTAAAAATATTTTTTTTTTGTATTGCAAGGCTTTTTTTGCTTCATGTTTTAACTGAAATTTTTATGGAAATTACAGAAATAATTATTTTTTGTTTTCAAAGCAGATATTTACAATTGGTTCAAATACTGTTTCTGAAATAGAACAATATTTCGATAAAACTGAAATTTACCATACAAATGCTTTTATTGATATAAAATTGTGAGGATTAATAGGAAAAGAGCAATGCGAAATGAACCATTTTAATAAGGTCCCCACATTCTCCTTCTGATATTTTTCTAAGTACAATGTTTAAATTAAATATTCTGCAATGACTTTTCTTTTTGAAAATATATACCTTTTTTTCTTTTTTACATCACGCATTTAGTGCTAGACAGGTACTTTAATTATTCCCTTACCTGGAACTTGGGGACTAACTTTCCAGCTGTTTAAATTTTAGAGGGGACATACAAATTTCTGAGTTGCTTAGCTGACAGCAATTATTGATTATGAAACCAATTATTGTTTTAGGATTATCGTAACATGTATAGTTACAGCTATCTGTGGACTATCTGCTTCAGTTCATTTGGGTTTTTCCTCACTGTGCTTTGACCAGGATCAACTCCTTCATTGAAAAAAATGCACCAGGCGGAGACACTTTTTAATATCTGGTTTGCTAGTAAAAACCGCTGAGATTGTCCAGTTCTACACAAATCCCCAAATTCCTCCTCAGCTTCTGAAAACTGTTCTCAGCTTTGATTAAAGCAAGCCTTGCTTTCATTGACTGTGTTGCTCTGCCCCAGTGAACCTTTTTAGTGACCATGGGAAGGGCAGCAGATTTCTGGGAAGTCACTCAGACTCTGAGATTTGGCCTTGATGCAAGCAGGAGGGTTAGAAGAGAAAAGCTCCAAGCTCTAGAAGGTTGAAAAGGCCAAAACCTGGTAAGACAGGTGGAAAGGGCTGGTGTTTGGGCATGTATGCATCTGCATGGATGGTTGCTGAAACTGGGCTATGAGGAGAGGAAGAGTGGGACATTACGAGTGAGAGCATATACACTTCAAACCAGCCATTGGTTTGTTATTTTTACTTAGCCGTTCACTGTTTGGGTTTTTGAGCCAGAAATAATGATACTACTATGGGCTCTGTCCTCAGGCAGTAGGTAGGGGACGTGCCGGCACCGAGGCGACTCCAGCATAGTGAGGACCAGCCTGCTGGAACGGGAGCCTCCACCAGGAATAAACATTATTCATATCTAGCTCAGACAGTGATTTTTCCAGTCCTCAGCTAGTCTTTCCTATAATCATCAATTAATGCCTGTCACAGCACACTTCAGAGGCAGTTGATGAGGATCGAGGTTCTGGCAGGTTGGCGATTGGACTCGGGCTCCGCAGCTAATAACTGTGATATTCAGAGCAGAACTGATGTCTCACGCTTGGAGCAGGCGCTTTCCTCCACGTAACCTGATCACCCAGGAACCTTGGGACAGGATTTCTCTCAGTGCAAGCATTTAACTAAGGCAGAAAACATCTAGAAAGACTCCTGTACACAGAATGATGCCATTCATCACAGAACACATTAACTGGCTTATTCCAATTTTTGCAGTATTCCCAAACCCACAATTTTGTGGGTTGCTTTTTTTTTTCTTTTCTCTGCAGGTGATTCTCCCAGTATAGTCTCAACGTCAGTATAAACTCTGCTTTTTATAGGTTACAGTTGCTAGGTTTTTTATTCATGAGTTTGAATTTGAGTACATGAACAACTTTATTGAAGTTTGCAGAGCGGCATTAACCATATGTCTCATTAGATTATTGAACCTGGGCTCTCGCTTCATCACCACTGAAGAAAATAATACCTACACAGAGTCATGGCTGACCAGATCCATTTGATAAGAGTTCTCCTTCAAGGCAGAGGTTAGACCAGAGAAGTTCCCAAGGTCATCCCCAGCCAACACTCTATGGTTACTTTACTCTGTGAAGTAGTAGGTGAAAATATCTGTTTTGATGGAATTTATGATTCACACAGCTGAACCTGGAAACCAAGATCATTCATGGTACATGATAACACCTCTTGGATGAGATGCCATGAACAGTAGGTTAATGAGTATTATTTAAATAAACTGAAGGTACGTACATGGCTTCATTAGTGATTGATCCAAATTTTGGATGATGTTGGGAGATGCCAGGGTATGGTTATATGATGGAATGAATTTATGTTAGTAGGGCTTATATTACCTCTTATGTCTGGAACCTCAATAACTGACTCTGGCACATGACCAGCAATTTGTAAGAAAAATGTCCTTGCTTAAACCAGCAGAGTCAGTAAGTGGATGAACATCTGGTGAACATCTGTATGGCTTGAATGAGACTGGTAAAGGAGATCCTGAGTTGGCATAAACCAGGGCTGAGAAGTGTCCCTATTTCCTGCAGCTTCAAAACACTGGCACAGTGTGAATCTGCTATAAAGACAGATGAACTGTAAAGGGAGAAAGAAAGATACAACTCAAAATATTTATTCTTACAGCTGCCCAAATACTGCCAATGTTATTTGTGTGATACTATGAATGTTAAGACACCAGCTGTAACATTGTGCCCAATTTTAAGCACAGCACTTTGGCAAAGGTATGGACCATTTGAAGAATATCCAGAGTTCAACAAGAATGATGTAAGACCCTACAAGCATGACCTGTAAGAATGGTCTGAGAACATAGCTTATAAATACACTGTGAAGTTATTGGGATGGCTTGATTTAAAAAACAAAAAAGGAAGAAAGAAAAAAAGGAAGAAAGAAAGAAAGAAAGAAAGAAAGAGAAAGAAAGAAAGAAAGAAAGAAGAAAGAAAGAGAGAGAGAAAAGAAAGGAAGAAAAAGATGGATAAGGAACATGATAGTGATCTTCAAACTTACAAAAAGTTATTACAAAAAAAGAACTGAATAATCTTTCCTTCATGTCCACTGTGGATAGTACAAAAAGTAATGGCCTTTTTAATAGTGGCAAGGGAAATTTAACTTAGACATTAAAAAAAAAAACTTTCTAACAGTAAGGATAATTAGGTACTGGAATAGATTGCCTGGGGAGGCTGCGGAAACTCTATCATCATTAAAGCCTTTAAAGAGAAAGCTGGACAAACACTGATTTGGAATAACAAAGATCTAGTTGATCTATGGAGGGCAAAAGATGAACAATATGATTGACTGAAGGCCTTTATAGATCTGTTTTCTACTATTCAGTGATAATTGCTTAGCAGTATGGGGGATAGTATATACTTGTCAAACACAAACCAGATAGACCTGACAGAAGCAAAAAATATCATGTATCATTTTTGGATAGAAAAATATGAACATAAATGACATAGTGTGGAAGACCAGTCACATTTGAATAAAACATTTTCCAAATTTAAAGTTAAAAGTTCTTACACTGTGATGACAGATACATCAGAAGATTATATTTAAAAAATAAGTGGACAATTGCAAGGTTAGTAAAAAGTGTGTGAATCCCTTTGGTAATTTTAAACATAATTTTATTTGGCAACAACAAGAGGAATTAAGCAGATTAGAGAATCTGTTTTTGTTCAGGACTGTGGAGGCAGAAAATGAAAGTCTGTTCCTTCCTACAATACTTCATTTGCATTATTCCACATTTCCAGAGCTATAACTGAGATCAGACTTCATTTCCTGATCCTTTATCCACACCATATCCAAGTTCAATTAAGTCTTTTTCAAGAGGTTCTTGAGTACATCAACCCAGGGGCAGGAAATAGTCTTCTAACTCAGTGACTTACATGGAAGGGGAGATAGATAAAGATGTACAATTATTTCTTTGGTCTTGCCTGGGTAACTATCTCACGAATCTTGAAGTACAAGCCTGCTGTAATCATTAGGGCATGGTTAATGAAAACGGCTCATTATTGTCTTGGAGATACTGTCCTCTAATGATGCCCTTTGGATTGAAATGTATGCAAATGAAGATTATTTAATTTAGAACTTTTACTACATGGACCTTCTAAATATGAAAATTTAATTACTAAGTGCAATATTTATCATGAGGAGCTCTAGCTCTCCTCTTTACCCTACCAAGCAGATAAGAAAATATTCCTTTTGAAGTAGATGCTTATTTAGCAGATGCTTCTGTCAAGTGTTTTCACAAACCTGTACGGATATGCACCAGACCAAATACACACAAATTTATCCCCTTATCCTGGAGAGCATTATATTAACATCCTTCACTCTTTGATAAGGGTCCAGCATTTCTTGACTTCTGTAAGAGAATTTGCACATCAATCCAGAAGGAAGCAAATTGCTGGGAGAAAAAGTGTGGTGTAACAAAACTGCTGTCTGATAGCATGAGAACAATGAAGTGCTTTCATAAGTAAATGGTACATATGTCATGATATGTTCTCAGGAGGGGATCATCTGAGGCAGCCCCATACACAGAAGAAATATTTCAGACAGGAATATTATCCTGCCCCATATGGAGGAGAATTTGAGCTGTTGGAATGATTGATCATTTATTGCTTCTGCAGTTCGGATAAATAAATGCAGAAATCCAGAAACTGATTTGGGTGGATCAAACTTTTTTGTGTGTAGGGGAATCTTGGATGAACAGAAAAGTTGAAAAAACCCAAATAGTAAATTATGTTTTTATTTTTAAACACATGGTTTTGTAAAATAACCAGTTTAATAGTGAAAAATCTCCAAGTTTGATTCCTAGAATAATCAAACCCGGATTTTTTTTAACATTTCAGAACTTCTTCTGCTTTTGTTTTTAAATCTCTAGCCAGAAAACAGCCAAATGGCCAAAACTTCTTCCACCTTCAGACATTTTCCCAAGGCATTGCTGATGGGCACACTTCACCACTGCTAAACCAGGTCCTTTGAGTGGCAGCTAAGGAAACTGTGCAAAATCCTATTTGCAGCGGGAGCAGTACCCAATATGAGTGCTGTGTCTGTTTGAGGCACATCCCCTACCGGTATAGTTCTCCACAGGGGTCTGTATTCTTCTGTGGCCTTTTTTGAGATACAGGAGGAACCTGTCCATGGAAATTTGTGCCTACTCTTCATCCTAACGCTGCTAACAGGACTGCTTCCTCAGTGGAGCAGGTTCATATCACTGCTTTGCTAAGCAAATGGAAATAATAACTGTGGCCTCTGTCAACAATGCAGAAGTCTATGAGGTCAAAGCCTCTCTTCATGAGCATTTTGGCTGGATCCTGTCTGGGAAGAAGCCATCTTTCAGTGCTTGTTCTGTGCTTGGGCAGAAGCTAGCACAATCCTGTGCATGACTGAGCTTCTAGGAACTGCAAAACTTGACAAAGATCGTAACCTCCCCTCCATCCCTCCCTTGGTCACTTTCGTATGGGTGCCTTTCCCAATGAGCAAAGAGTATCTGCAGTCAGGATATTACTGAGTTTAAGAGTATAATTGTTTATTTGCTAGTGCTCACAGGAGGTGGGTAAAACTCATGTGCGATGAGTCTAAGCATTAACAAGCTCATCACCCCTGTTGAGCCACCTGGGCTGTCTTTTCTGGCCAGGCAATCATGAGAATGGTGAGGAAAGGCAGATCTCCATCACTCCTAAGATTGGGCTGTTTGTCAATCAAAGAACATCTTCTGCTTCTTACCTTTCTCCTTTTATTTTCCTTTAGGAGTTTCAGCTTTCCTTGTCAGTATTTTAACTCTTGAATCCTTGAGCTCCCAATTATCACCATCTCAACCATTACAATTTTGTCTGTGTTTTTGCTTTTCTTATTTTGCATGACTTCAGCTCATGGACTTTTTCACACCTTAGCAAGAATTTTCTCAGTGAAATGTAGCCAAGGTCACACAGCTGTGCTGAACTGAAGTAGGCCTTGGGTTACAGACAGCTGGTCCCCAGGGCTGAAACTTGCAAGATGACAGTGTGTCCACTTTGCACGTGAGCAGAGGAATATATTCCGTGGTTGTGTGCATTGTTCTGAACTCAAAAGACAAGAATGTTTTTGTTTGTCTCTTCAGATGCTCTTTGCTTAGATGTTGAAGCAGCCAGGAAAAAAAAGGACTTTTCATAAAAGCTTCCAAACATCATCTCTTTCTTAAATCATGGCAAAAAGAATCTTAAAAGGGGAAAACACAAAGATAACTGTGTAATGACTCACATTTATCTAGTGATTTTAATCTCTGAAGGCACTTTAAGAAATGTCATAACCACACATATCCATGTTGTGGGTTGTCCTTCAGTTCATATTACAAATGTTAGACAT
>VYZW01016362.1:37375-52537 GCA_013401315.1 Balaeniceps rex | reverse complement strand
CAAAAAATGTGCATTACCCTTTGTGATTTCCCATAGAAGTGAAAGTTTTCCTTGAAATAACAAAAACCTACCTACATACCATGCCAATATTAATATATTTTATTTAGAAGTTGTACTTTATCAAATTAACAGTAAAAAAAAAGAAGAAAATCAGACAAGTATTCAGAACAAGGCCACGTAAAAGAAAGCAATATTTTGTTTTTAAAAAACCTCTAATCTTACAGAGCAATTGCTGGTTCATCAGTCATCCTATCATGTTGCTTAAAACAGCTTCTCTAATCTTTCAACCAACAACTTATCACTTTTTCAAAAAACGCAAAAATGCAAACCTGTTTCTGGAAAGACAAGAAAAAAAGACAAAGCAAATCTCTGTATGCTCACCTTGGGAATCTGTTACAGAACTGACACCGGTTGCAGTAATGATTTTCCACTCGACTGACATTCCACCTTAGATCATCATCAGTAGGCAACAGGTACTCACTTTTAGCCTCTGTCTGCCCACCACACCTGCTGCAAGGAAGATTATCTACCCAATGAAAAAAGTCATTCTTAAACCAGTCCAAGAGCTCCAACAATAAGAAGTCCTCTTCATTCACATGTGCACCTGTAAAATTTACACAGCACAGTTAGGTCAAATGAAAAAATAATTTAGTTGAACTTTCCAGTATCTACATAAATCACCATCTCTGGGTCTTTATTACTTTTTAGAAGTCTCCTTATAAAAAAAGCTTCATATGTTACTTAAGCACAGACACAAAAGAAATCTAAATTCTCAAGACTGAATAACATCAAACGGTATATCTAAAGAACAAAAAAATGCACTCCTAAACACTACAGCTAGAGCAAGAACAAGGAATTGCTCAGAAAAACAAGTTAGATATACAGTGAGGCCCAGTGAAGTTCCTCATGCCCCTCATTCTTCCAGAGCTTCAGAAGAGAGAGTGTTAATTCTCTTTCTGCTCCTAAATATTCTTTTCCTATTCTTAGCTATTAAAATAGGAATAACAATTGCTTTGATTTCATAATCCCAAAGAACCAGACACTGGCAGCAGACTAGACAACCAGGCATAATATGAACAGACTTTCTACAAACACAGCTTAATTATTACAGAACATGTACATATACCATGTGAAGAAAGCTGAGTTTGTTTATAAGTTCAGCTAATAAACACCTTTGTCAGCTTACCCAAGCTAGATGCAGGATGTCNTAAAAATGCCCAGAGAGATACTCTTCCTTCTCAGATTCAGAAACATTCAAATAAGTCCTCCTCCTAACTCCATCATCTAGGCCACACTGCAATCATAGATATTAATACCTGGTTATTTTATGTACTACAGCTTGCTTGTAGTCACAGTGCAGACAGGTCTGACTAACGAATATGAAGATACAAAAATAATTTATAAAAATGCTGTTTAAAGGAAGTTGCACCAAATTTGTACACTAGCTCCTTTTTCAGGATGGTGAAGAAAGACTAGGTAAGATGTGTGTTTTACTTATTTAAGCTCAATTCACATCTTCCTCTGAAGCTGAAGTAGTCTTTCGTACAAAAGGCTCTGTGGGGGCCCTAACTCTATTAAACACACAACACCAAGACCATGAAGTGCATGAGAAATGATCATCTGTTAATCAAAGCAAGAAAACCTGACATTTAACTGTAGTAAAATTTGCATTTTTACTCATTATGTGAAAAACATTTGTGCTGAAACACTCAAGGTTAATAACACAAGGTGTTATTGCTTACGAAATGGATATGCTTGTATATTTACACCTTCTGCTAAAAACTGAATGAGAAGCTCTCAAGCACAGGCCACGTTCTCTTTTCCTGGATAACAACATACAAACCAGAACCCATCTATGAAAATATGACTGCTATCATACGAATATTCTTCTCTTGGTTTGTAAAATAAATCCTTCATGAAAACATTGCACGGAAAGAATGATGAATATGATTTATTTAAACAGAAAACAGTTGGCTGTGACATGCAGCTATTTTTGACTGCACAATCCATCTTTCTAACAGAAAGTGGTAAAGGGAAACAGTAAAAAAAAAGTCTCTACTTCTGATCCAATGACTGCAATCTTCCTAGCCTTTATGAGCCAAAAATGCCTAGCATGCATTGTAAGGGAAGTCCTAAAAACAAGCATCCCCCAGCACTAAGCAGTTATTCTCACAGGTGACAGTCTTAATACAGTGATACGGATAAACCAAAGAAGCTGAAAGAGCCAATTACCCATACATCTCATACACAGTCCATTCCCAAAGGAATGTTTCTATAAAGCTCTTTAAAAATGCTTTCAAACTGTCACAATCCAAAACAGTAGAGTTCCATCCCTTCCCCTTTATTTGTATCTAAATTAAGGTCTGGAAGCCATTTTGAATAGATCAGCTTGATGGCTTGGGAAGAAGCACCTGGAAACACCACCCTCCTCCCTCCTTCCCCTTTTTAATAATGTGCACAGCAGAATTAGAGCAGAGTCTAAGAGGCATGCTTGCCTTTATTTTCCTTTTTAAAGGAATTTAAATAGTTTTCATTTATTACTGCTGAGTCTCTTTTCCCCATTGCATTGTCCTACGCTGCGGAATGAGAATGCTTTGTACTTGTTTATGTGGTTTCCTACTTCCCAGTATAGCTGTATAAAAAGACAAAAATTACTAAGAAAATTCATTGTCAAAAAGTTCCCTAATGCCAAAGGCACAATTACATATTAGTGTGTGGCTGTATGAGACATCACAAAGTCATTTATAAAAAAAGATGAAAAGAGCTTATTTTTGGTTTGCAAATAGACAGCACTCCCATCAAGTTAGCAGAATTGCTTCAGTCTTCTATCAAAGATTCAGACTGGAAAGGATTTTTTTGGTTTAAATATGGTCTTGGAATTGTATTTTTTTTTAATATTTATCTCGTACAAGTAAAATTTCACTATATTGCCAAAACAAATCTAAAACTGTCACTTGAAAATAAAAACATGTCATTTTTAACTGACAAAGACTTTGTACATTCAAAACAAATTTGCATTTATGAAGAAAATATAAATTTCAGCCACTGATGCCACAAATATTTATGCCTATATTTCACTTCTAGCTCCAAGAAGATGGCATGTGAACGACCCTATTCATTTAAGCAGTAGCAAGAAAGGTGATTCTTTGTATCAGGCTGTGTCTTGGAAAGGTCATGCAAAATCTCATCAATAGCATCACTTTAGAAAGAGAAGCAGTATTTTGAAATTTTATTCTGAATTTGGAATTGTAGTACGCATGGGAAAATTGCACTCTGACAATTTCAAAACAATGACTACTCAAACAAGAAGCTCCCCTCCTCTTGTTGTAGCTATTTCACTCTAGATGCAAGGAATGTAACAGTACTTGCTCACCCCATTTGTTTCCCCAGCATTATTTACTATTAATTCAGAAATTAAGAGTTCAAAATTTCTATGTGAAAGCAGTAAAGGATGGATGACAAAAATGAAATAAAAATAACAGAAGTAAGCAGAGAGAAAAGTAGAAAATTTGAAAATTAGGAAGGAGGTAATTCCAATATAGAGACAGCATTTGGAACCTGCAGACATATGACCAAATCCACACACCTAAAGCATAGTAGATATATGCATTAACCAGATGTCTGAAAGAATATTTCCAGTTTCATATACAGTATAACTTGGTAGCATTACCTTTGTCCAGTCTTGCAGCTTGTGCTAGCTTTTTCTGAGCTTTCCCTTTCAATTGCTGGAGAGGAATTGAAGCTAGCGCTTTCTGCTGAATAGAAGGATTCTCATACATCAATACAAGATGCTCAGATTTTGTTTGAAGTGTTTTCAAGATATTTGCAGCCTGCAAAAGGATTTTCAGTCACAAGATGATTTATGAACTTCCACCTTAAGTCAGAAGAATGAAGCTTTCCTATTTTAGTTAAGTCAGTCATAATTCTATACTCAGTTACATTATATATTTCTTTACAGGTGAAATGTTTGTTTGTAAAGATATCAATAAAAATTGCAGACACCACCACCCAAACTGTAAAGCCATCCTTGTCATCTTTGAGCATTCTGAATGGTGTCCTGAGCGAAAAGTGTACTGATTCAGGGAGAAGAAAAAACTGTTTTTAAAGACCCCTCTGATGGCAAAGTTTTGTACTTACTCCCTGCCCACCCTGCAATTCTTTTGGGCACCTTTTACTTAAAATCCATGAAAGAACCTGTAATTCATTCCACTTCCTGGACACTGCTGCACCAGTTTGCAGAACTCTATTATTGATGAATACTGGTTTTCTATTTCTTATGCATGAAGGCTGCTTGTCTATTTCTACTTCCTTCTCTCATGGATCAACTCTGATACAGATTTGAATAGATAGCCCTGTGACTGTACACTGACAGTGTATTTCACTAGAAAATGAAAACAGGAACTAGGCGTCTTCAGTCAGTTATCCTAAGTGTCACTTAGTGGCAACTACATGTTGCACCCAATAAGGTACACCCGTATCTACTAAATATATAGCTAAAGTTAATAACAGTGGAGTTAGTAGCTGAGCAAACTATTTACTCCCATTTAAAGGGGAACAACATAGAAAGTGAAATGGGATTTTAAAATTAAGAGTCTGGCATATTTTGGGGGGAAGCCTGTGGCACTGCTAAACTACCTTTTCTCTACTGCTAGATCATGCTTCAGTCTTTAGCCTTGTTAACTACCATCTTTGTTTCATCAAAAATTCCACGCTTTCCTGAGATGCTAGCAGCAAATGCAACATAATACACAGGTGTGAGAACTCTTCAGAAGACAAATTATTTCAAAGGAGTGATTATTTTGATGCTTGACAGTACTACAGGACCAGTTCTTACTTTTCATAACTGCTGAAACAGAGCAGAACTGGTTTTGCTTTTCCTGGAGCTCATCAGCTGTAGGTAACTGGTTTAACATCATAAACCCAATTGTTTCCAGGCTCACTTTAATGCAAGCTGAAAGAACAGAAATAAGGGAAGTTAGGGACTGCCAATGGCTTATAGATCTTCATGTTCTGTCAGCTTCCTGAGAGAGCGTTCAGAGATATTGCTCAGCACAGCAGGAAGTCTCCCAGATTCTTCGACAGTTCAGATTTTCCCACTGGCAAACACCATCAGCGTTACAGTAGTGCTTAACTGGTTTCATGGAAGCCACTGTATACCAATGAAGTCTTACGCAAACATCTAGAAGTGCGGTGAACCTCACTGCAAATCTAAGTTTGGATACCTCTTTCTTCCTATAATCACTATGTCATCCCAGGAAGGGATCAGAATTTATCCACCATAATAATGACTAGCCAGAGCTTTCCTTTCTCCAAGTCTCAAGAACGCTTTATGATAAGAAATGCTGAAGAGACACAGATGAGGCAAAATAATGATGGGTTAGGTCCCTAGAACTGTGCCATTTAGGAATATTCCTGTGCTGTTGCAAGTAAACCACTTTTCCCTCTGCTTACCAGGACTGTCATGAATCACAGGTGTAATGCATAGGCAAGAAATAAAAATGCTTGCACTACAAAAAGCACTCTAAATCTCTCTGACATCTGACAGCAGCACATAGAACAATAATACAACTATACCTCTGCAGTAGTATACTCACTGGAAAACAAAACATCTACTGCTGTGCAGGCAAAATGACCAAGTCCTAACCAGAAGGTATTTTATGGACTTCCTTCCAACCAACCCAGACTATACAGACCAAATTCAATGGCTCAGAGAGCTATCAGTATAATTCCCTGAAGAGATCAGCTGAAATACGGTATTCTAATAGAGTGCCAACATTGCACTAACAGTGTCTCTAAATTGTCGTAAGTTTGGTCCCACCACCCACGCTGAATCTCAAGAAGCATGGAAAAATAATAGTTGCAGAGAAATGGATCCACAACCCTGATGGCTAGCGTAAGTCAGGGCAGAAAAACTACAGATGAGAAGGATGAGAAGGATTAACCTCAGAATACATCGTGCCAACTTGAAATCTGCAACATTTTTCTCATTGCAAGATGAATACAACTTTTAAAGCTTTAAAGCTTCCAGTACTAACCAGTACTGCAAGCAAGTCACTCTAGAGGTTTCATAATCACTTCCAACCACCATTGCAGAAGTGGCTGAAACAGTAAAAACCAAGAAGCAGACCAAAAAAAAAACCCAAACCCCAAACAAATTCAAAGAAACCCAGTCAGTGTATTTGAGAGGCTACTACTAGCATGCTAACATAATTAGATTAAAAGGCTCAATATTCAAGTGCCTACAACAGTTCCTTTCTCAAAGGACGTTATGGGTGATGATGGGTCACTGAGTGCTCTCTCTCCCCAAAAGCCATCACTTCAGTCTATGCTTTGCCATTTCTCTTCTACTGATCTTGGGTAGGTATTGGGAAGAAATAGTATGTCATAGCTCAGTATCCAACAATATACTGATAATATCATTTAAAAGAGACAAACTGTTTAAAGATGTACAAGAAGGAAGCTTTTGGAAGGATATCAGTACAGGCTGGGGGATGAGGGGATTGAGAGCAGCCCTGAGGAGAAGGACTTGGGGGTACTGGTGGATGAAAAGCTGAACATGAGCCAACAGTGTGCGCTTGCAGCCCAGAAGGCCAACCATACCCTGGGCTGCATCAAAAGAAGCGTGGCCAGCAGGTCAAGGGAGGGGATTCTGCCCCTCTACTCTGCTCTGGTGAGACCTCACCTGGAGTACTGCGTCCAGCACGGGAGCCCTCAGCACAAGAAGGACATGGACCTGTTGGAGCAAGTCCAGAAGAGGGCCACGAAAATGATCCGAGGGCTGGAGCACCTCTCCTACGAGGACGGGCTGAGAGAGTTGGGGTTGTTCAGCCTGGAGAAGAGAAGGCTGCAGGGAAACCTTTGTTGTGGCCTTTCAGTACTTAAAGGGGGCTTATAGGAAAGATGGAGACAGTCTTTTTAGCAAGGCCTGTTGTGACAGGACAAGGACTAATGGTTTTAAACTAAAGGAGGGTAGATTTAGGCTAGATATAAGGAAGAATTCTTTTACAATGAGGGTGGTGAAGCACTGGAACAGGTTGCCCAGAGAGGTAGTGGAGGCCCCATCCCTAGAAACATTCAAGGTCAGGTTGGACGGGGCTCTGAGCAACCTGATCTAGTTGATGATGTCCCTGCTCACTGCAGGGCGGTTGGACTAGATGACCTCTAAAGGTCCCTTCCAACCCAAAGCATTCTATGATTCTATGATTCATCTTACACAAACTTTAAGACTTAAGTGACACTGGTTCTAGGGGGAAAAACTCTTTAGAAAGTTAAACTGAAGCATCCTTCAAACCTTCTATCAAAAGGCATAACTTCATTTTTCAAAGTTGTATGAGGTGTTAAGAGTCTTCTCCCATCAGGCCAAGTAACATCAGATGAAAGGACTCTGCCTCTGTCTTGATAGGGAACTTCATCTTAACCTCTTGGACAAGGGATACATAGCCTAAATAACTATAGATTTGTCCTTGCCTGGCTAAATTCCTGTCTCTCGCAACAGTCACATGTGAAAAAGAAAGCCCTCCTCACGGGCTAAACATAGAGGTCATAATGCATGTACTGAGATGCCAACTATTATAAACATTACGGTTGTGCTCCTGTTCTTTTGCTGGTTCTCAAATACCAAACAGAGTATACAGCCCTAGTCTTAGCTTCCCCTCCCTCTGTTCCCCTACCTTGCTGTTCCCTTACAATACAAATCAGCTTTTTTTTCATGACACCCTGATCAATAAAACATTTATGGACATCTTCAACAAAAAACCTCTCGCTAATATTCTATTTATGGCATGTTTCATGCTGAAGTTGCATGGAGACCAAAGAAAACACTCAAAAACTTCAGAAACCATTGGAAAAATAAAAACTTCCTCTAGTCCAACCTCCTGCTCAAAGCAGGGTTAGCTATGAGGTCAGACCAAATTGCTCTGGGCTTTATCCAGTCAGGTCTTGTATCCAGTCAGGTCTTGAAAATGCCCACATTTGGAGACTACACAGCCTCTCTGAGCAACTTGTCCCAACAGTTAACTCTTTTTCAATTTTTATATTAAAGATCAGTGCACCTACAAACTTTTCAGGTCATAATTACCATTTCAAGAGATTGCACAAGTGATGTTTCCGGTTGCTGACGGGGAGGGGCAAGAACAGAGTCAGCAGGTCTTGAAGGCTGATGCGCAACTGAAACTGTGGCCAGCACTCAGATGGAGGATCCCGATCTGTGGATTTGACTCATTCAGTCTGCTACTCCTCTCTCCAGCAATTAAGTCTCTGATTTTACATAGCTGCTCAACTGAAGCTTCCTTAGGGAAAACCAGGTGAGTTTCTCCCTGAAATTTAGACAAATTAATTCAGCAGTTAATGCAGGTCTAAGCTAGTCAGCAATTTGTATCTATAGCTAACAGCTATATCATTTACTGGAAGTTAGTGTGCTAAGGTTTGGTAGGATCCAGGCTTCAGATTAGGTCCCTCACAGCAGAAGCTTGTAGGTCCCTCACAGCAGGAACTATTAGATCAAGAACCTACAGTCAGTCTAGAGAAAAAGGGCTTGTAACAACATGCTTTTGTTAGTAACTTGTTTTGCAGACCCACACATGAACAACGCAATTATGGTTTGGCAGAGAAAGCAGCAGCAACAACAGAAATGAACAACAAATGCTCAGTTCTCGCAGTATAGCAGTGAAACGCTAGGCAACACAGAAGGATAGCCAGTGTTGGAGGAAGAAAACTCTAGAATGGCATCTGCTGGGAATTCTCTTGTATACCGGTATCTTTTATGTTTTATAAGTTTTCAGATAGGAAATATTATTCTTATTGAGACCTGTACCCAGCTTGATTTCTGGGTTCCTATTTTTGATTGTAACATGATTACTGGTGGCATAACAAAAGATTAGATATGACAGAAGCCAGTATCAGTATACTTAACATGAAGAAATAGGTTACTAAAAACATGAATATCCTGAAGCATTTGTACTTTAAGAGTTTCAGTTTCTACCACTGCAGCACTTCTATTTATTAAACTGAGTAATTTGTTTATCCACAGTTACCTTAGGTCACCTACCATTGCAGATGGCAGTGCTTCACTTTAACACTTACAATCACCACAAAACTAAATGGAATATATATGATTCTATATCAATCCAGCAGAAGAGTCCTCATTTTTTAATTGAAAAAGTTGGCTTACCAAGCAGAGACTGAGACCACCCATAAGACTGAGCCAACATGCTCTTAAAGATCTGCCAGAAGTGGGAGTAGCACTTTATAACATGTTTAAAATGACTGTTTATTACTGCTTGAATGCTTCACTAGCTACACTGACTACCTCTTGGCTAAAACACATCATTAAAAGTCATCTCCTGAGCACCAGCATGAGAATAAATCCACAGACCATTTCTCCCTCTGCAGTCACCATTTCTTTCAGCATACTTTTTTTTTTTTTTAAATTAGGGCAATTATCTTTACCCAAAGAGAAGGCAGAGGTCTCATGACAGCGGGACCTAGATAACATCATGTAAATATATGTACCCATACGGAAGCGTGGCATCAAACAGACAAATTAAAGCAAAGCTAGAGCAAGAGCTTTGCACCATTAAACAAGAGTTGGGTTTTCACCCCAGCTCTCCTGTAATTACAAAGGCTGCTTCTAGCTTAACAAGCTTTGGCAGTTTAAGGTCTACCAAGACAGGGACCATTTCAGGACACAAAGCAATCTTCGAAATACATCTTTTTGACTGCAACAGAATCAAGATTCACTCAAGACTATTTTAGGATACAGTTTCATAACTGTTTTAAATGGGTAAAAGTCCCACCCTCCCACTACTTCAATAGTCTGTTGCCCTCCACTGCTGTCAAGACTACACTAGTACTTCTGCAGCTGCACTGTGAATTGGCTGAGAAATACTTCTCTTTTTGTTTTGGGGGATTAATTTTTAAATCGGAACAGCTTCCCTTATCCAACTCACTATGGGGCCACACAAGCCCTACTGATGGTAGGAACAAGCAGCAGAAGAGCAGGACTTTTTTTTTTCCCTTCCAAATGACAGTTTCAACGCACAGATTTACATTACGGAAACTACTGTCTGACGATGCAGGCTGATGTCCACCTAATAGTGAGCTGCTACTAAGAGAAGGGGTTTTCACCCCGTTTCCCACCATTTCCTTTGTGCCAGCACGGATACGTATCTGGCTGTTAAGCAAACCAGAAGTGCGCCTGAACAGCAGAAAACCAATCTTATCACAGGTCAGCTTAGCTCTAGATATCTGAAGTAGCCTCATCTACATCTTCTATTGGTTCACTGCAGATATTTGCAAACAAGGATTGAAAGGAAATTAAGAAAATAGCAGTTGGCTTAAAATCTAGTGCCTTGCAACTGGGAAAGGAGAAAGAAAAAATCTCATTTTAAATTTTAGTGTGATGAAGGCATCAGAAATGACTAAATTATACTCACCTCTTGAAACCGCATCTCAAATAAACATTCAACCGCTCCTCTGACAGTCAACAGCCTCGCGGAAAAATCCTGGATTTCCAACCCGAATTAATCTATATTTTTCTTCATAAGGATTCCTGAAGAGATTGAAAGTTTCAGTTATGTTTGCAAAGTAAGTAAACACTTAAAAGCTGGGTAACCGTACTAAGCAGCATTAGCCATTCATAAGAGATTTTTTAAAAGTTTAGTTTCATTCACACCATGTAGGCAGAATGTGAAACCTAATGTCCCCCTGTAGCATTCTAATTGAACTCCTCAGCTCGATGCTGGATGGTTTTAGGTCTGCTACAGAAGCTATGCTAAACTTCCTGGTACGTGGGTGAAACTACTGCGGCCTCTTTACTTCCTGAAGGGCTACCTCTCAGTTCCTCTTTCAACTCTTCTAAACTTTGTTCTCTCACCTCTTTCTTTAAAACGAGGCAGCCCGGGACCCACTGTTCTGTCACGCAGCAGTTTTTGCAAGTGCTTGACAAACCAGATATGGACAGGGAGGGGCAGCTTGTACGTCTTGAGGACATCAAGGTCAATCATACATGTTGGTGTGTACACATACTCTACAGAGCCACCTGTCAAAAATCCAACTATCATTCTCTCTTGATACCAATCTTACTGAGTCAGAACAGAAAGGCAACAAAAAAATCACGTTATTATTTCAGCATTACTTGTTAGGCATCCACTAATTTTTAGGTGCTTAAATGCTTGCAGAATCAGGGCCAATGCGGGCTTTTACATTCAATGCAAAAAACAAGCCCTCAAAACAAACCAACCAGCAATAAATAAATAAAAATCTGAGCCACTACACGCTGATGCGAAAAGTAAATCTCATTTTTAAAACGGTGACAGAAAGAAGCGAGATGGTTTTGAACTTCGGTATTACATAACAAAATTGAACCATACAGCTCATCTTCGCCATCGTCTGCCTGTAAGCCCAGCAATACATCGCTGCCTGCGAGTATTTTACGACGAGCTGCTTCCCAAGCCGCCTCAGTAGCCCGGCAGGAATTGCCAAGCTCACGCGCGGACTCGGTTTTCTTAAATCCACGCCAGACAAAGCGCCGGACTCGCCACGCCGCAGCTGCCCGCTCTCTGCCCGCCGACGCCTCCGGCACCCACGCACAGCCGAGACCAGCGAGTCACGGTCGTGAACCGGGCGCTGGCCGTACGGCGGGACAGCCGAGGGGCACCCACCGCCGCTACCCTCAAAGGCCGCTTTGGGGACGCGGCGGCCACAATTCCCGCCAGCTGCTCCCCACGAGAGGGGCAGGCGAAGCGCGGACGCCGCAGGGGCTGAAGCGGCAGGCTCCTGACAGCCGCCGCGCGGAAGCGGCAGGGAGCGGCCCGTCGCCCGGCGGTAACGCTCGCCGCCCAACCGCCGACCCGCGAACCGAGTCCAGCCCGGCCCGGCCGCGACAGGGCGGCGACAGGNCCCGCGCCCCACGCCCCAGCCGCGCCGCGCCGCCCGCGTCCAGGGCTGCGCCAGGAGCGCGCCGCAGCACGCATGCGCGGTGGGCGCGGGGAGGTCCCCGCCCTCAGACCCGCGGCCGGCGAGGCTTTGAAGTCCCAGAGAGGGGTTATGCGTCCTGCCCCCGGCCCTGCTCCTCCGGCGGGCAGCGGTCGCGCTGCCCCGTCTGACGTCGATGATGTTACACGAGGCGCTAAACTGCTTTAACCTGACGATTTTAACCACGTTGCAATCGATACCCTGACCGGCTTGTGCAGCTGGGCCTCCTGGTCAGACAGGGCTCTCCGGAGCTCCCTTGGTAAGTGGCAATGTTGCAAAAGTGCATAAATCCCCTTTTACACCAGCCTCGTTTGCTTGCACACTCTGTCGGTGCCACACTTTCAGCCTGACATAGGTTACAAGGATGGGAATGCTACGATAGCTGCTCATCCCTGCCTTCACACCTTGTCCAGCCCTACCCAAAGTCTGCCCAAATGAAGAAAAAAAAAAAAAACACACCACCCTAGTTCCTGTCTCTGCTTTTTCTAGGCATCTGCTTTGTGCTAGCAGCGAAAAGAACTGCAATGAAGAATCTTGGACAAAAAGGTCTGTGGGGCTTTGCTTTCTTAAGAATGCAAGATTTTAAAAGTTCCAAGAAAAAGAGGTCTTTAAAATTCAGGCTGGCTTGTGATTATTAGTTGGCATTATGCTCCAGCTCTGCTGTCTGCTTCCGACAGGTCACTCTGCTCAGCTTCTATAATTTTTTAAGAAGATGGTACCTATCCCTTACAAAAGCTGAGATTTAACCCAAGGTAATTCACTTTTGCTGAGATTACAGTTATTACTCCTGCTAGCATAGTTTCAAAGTCAGTAATTCAGCCCTCAAAATCACAGAATTGGTACCAAAGTAATAAAATTTTAATTTAAGATGATGCCATGTTCTTCGGCTGCTGCTTCAGCTTTTAACTCCTTTTCCAGGCTTTTCATATGGGCATGCGACTGTTAATGTTGGCTGCCCTCTCAAATTTAAAGATTAACTATATTGCTATACGTGTAACGTAAGTACGTAATGCATGTAAGTATAGCATTTGTAAATAATGCTTTGGAAGTGCTCATAGCAAAGCGGTGTGAAAAAATTAGAAAACCATGTGCCAACTTCCAACAAATTACTAACATCTTAAATGTCCAAGGAATGTTATTTCTAAAAGGAAACTAAATACAGATTCTTCATGTATGTGAAATATGTCTTTCTTAAGTAAAAACTTAATTGTTCTTACATGTCATTTCAGGCATAGCTAGCAGCTTGGTCTCAGTTCAGATCATGCACTATGGTTTCTGCATCTGGAAGCAGCAACAACAAATAGTTTACTTCTGTGTATTGGTGCTGTTGGCATATTTGAACACGTATTTTCAAGAGACTCCTGTAAAGTCAGTGATCAACTTGTCTTTGTTTACCTTTCTCTCCTGTACCAGCATTTCAGCCTCTGTGTGGAGGAGCACACTTTATCCAGGAATGTGGCAGCGCAGCTGGAAGCTGGTGAAGGATGGTGATCTGAGGTGGGCAGATAGCAGAACAGAGATCGGATGGGGATTGGGGCTAGAGCAAGGGAACAAAGTGCAGGCAGGAAAACTGTGCAGAGGAATTAGTTAAGGTGGAATATAAAATGGGCCTGGAAGAGACGGTAAGGACCTGAAGAGCTGCTACTGCACGTGTATGTGACGGCCTTGAATTACATGATCACGCACTGTTTACCATGGGAGTTTCGACATTTCCTACCTGCTCAGTGCCGTACACATGCAGCATTAAGGAAACCGACAGCAAACGACAAGCTTTCCCTCATGACCGTAGCGTTACCCTCTTGCCTATTATTCCACTGAGACCGTGGGTCAGTTTGGGGGGGGGGGGGTTAAGTTTTTTTACCCTTCCTTTGGGGGTTTTAAATGCGTGGTTTGGGGAAGGAAGTGATTTCCTTGCCTTTTCCAGCTCCCACCGCTACCTACGCGGCCGCACTGCCTCCCTGCCTGCCGGTCTGCACCGGGGAACCCAGGACCGGGTCGCACCACCGCCCCCTCCCCACCACGCCGCGGCCGCCCTCATCCGCGCGCCGGGAGCGGGAAGCGCCGCCGGGCCGCGCAGTCCACCGCCGAGTTACCGANCCAGGCCCTGCCGGGGGGGGCGGGAAGGGAAGGGCTACCCGCGCTGGCGCCGGCCGGGCCGCGGGAGAGGCTGCCCCTAGCGGCGCCCGGCGGGGCGGCAATGGCGGCGTCGGGCCGGGCGGGGCGACGCGACAATGGCGGCAGAAGCTCGGGGTGGCGTGAGGGAGTCTCGCGGCATCGGGACCCTTCTTTGCCGTTTTAACTCCTGGTTTAAACATTAAAAGTAGCTAATGCCCTTTAAACACCCGGTGACGTCCAACAAGCTCTTGTTCCCGAGGACAAATTACCTCCCAGTTTGTTTTTCTCCTCGGTGCGCACGGTAGGTAATGTAGCATTGCTTGGGTCAGACGAGGCCTCCTGGTTATCTTAGCCCGGTTAACGACATTTGATTACAAGCTGTATGTGACCTTAGGCATGCACTGCTTTAAAGACCTCTGCACTCTTTTTGTAAACTCCAGGCTGACTGGCTCAAAACAATTAAAATGACTAATTTGGGTCAGGATTTAAAGCAGGCTGCTTTAAAAAAAGCATGCATTAGTAAGTGCTATTTTTAGCTTTTTATTTTTTAATAATGCTGCCGTGTACTGGTGCTGCCACAGGAAGAGCAGGTCTGTGTATTTTAGCAGGAGCGCATTAGCGCGCTGGCCGCACACGCTCTCCGTCCAGCTCCCTGTATTTTACCAAAAAGCTGGCGATGCCACGGTGCCCTTTTTGTGAGGTGAAGAGCAGGCAACCTGTGGAAGCCTGTATCACAGGTGTTGACAGAGCTGTGCTGCAGCCTCTGCCCTGTTCCAGCGTGCCGGGTGGGTGCAATCAGAGCAGCTCCCAGCCTGGTGGCTGCCGAGGCAAGGTGTGAGAGAGGGGCTGCGGCGCAGCACTGCAGCGTTACTGCTTGGCGTGGTCCCCTCATCCTGCCTGAAGTANCGTCGCCTGCTTGCCCCCCCGGCTGTCCCGGGTGGTGCGGCCCAGCGCCGTCGGAACGGGAGAGGGAGGCAGAGCCAACGGCCGCGGAGCGCGGGGGGAGCGCGGCCGGCGGAGGTACCGCTGAGGGCCGGGACGGGGGGAGGCGGGGGCTCTCCAGGCCCTGCCGGG
>VYZW01016362.1:7022-37278 GCA_013401315.1 Balaeniceps rex | reverse complement strand
GCCCGGCGGGGCGGCAATGGCGGCGTCGGGCCGGGCGGGGCGACGCGACAATGGCGGCAGAAGCTCGGGGTGGCGTGAGGGAGTCTCGCGGCATCGGGACCCTTCTTTGCCGTTTTAACTCCTGGTTTAAACATTAAAAGTAGCTAATGCCCTTTAAACACCCGGTGACGTCCAACAAGCTCTTGTTCCCGAGGACAAATTACCTCCCAGTTTGTTTTTCTCCTCGGTGCGCACGGTAGGTAATGTAGCATTGCTTGGGTCAGACGAGGCCTCCTGGTTATCTTAGCCCGGTTAACGACATTTGATTACAAGCTGTATGTGACCTTAGGCATGCACTGCTTTAAAGACCTCTGCACTCTTTTTGTAAACTCCAGGCTGACTGGCTCAAAACAATTAAAATGACTAATTTGGGTCAGGATTTAAAGCAGGCTGCTTTAAAAAAAGCATGCATTAGTAAGTGCTATTTTTAGCTTTTTATTTTTTAATAATGCTGCCGTGTACTGGTGCTGCCACAGGAAGAGCAGGTCTGTGTATTTTAGCAGGAGCGCATTAGCGCGCTGGCCGCACACGCTCTCCGTCCAGCTCCCTGTATTTTACCAAAAAGCTGGCGATGCCACGGTGCCCTTTTTGTGAGGTGAAGAGCAGGCAACCTGTGGAAGCCTGTATCACAGGTGTTGACAGAGCTGTGCTGCAGCCTCTGCCCTGTTCCAGCGTGCCGGGTGGGTGCAATCAGAGCAGCTCCCAGCCTGGTGGCTGCCGAGGCAAGGTGTGAGAGAGGGGCTGCGGCGCAGCACTGCAGCGTTACTGCTTGGCGTGGTCCCCTCATCCTGCCTGAAGTAGAATCATAGAATAGAATCGTAGAATCATTAAGGTTGGAAAAGACCTCTAAGATCATCTAGTCCAACCATCAGCCCAACACCACCATGCCTACTAAACCATGTCCCAAAGTACTTGCGCTCGGCAGCAGCCTTCTGCCGTCACTGGACTGGCTATATGTGGGGGCTATATGTGGGGGTCTGGGAGTGTTACCTTCAAGGGACCTGGGACATCTGCAGACTGTGTGTTTCATGGCTTCTGGCCAACGATCAAACAGTTCATAGCCAGATCTCAGGACATGGTGTAAGTGCTATGACATTTTCTTGGGAAAAGCATTTTCTGTTAGAAGATTGTTTAGTACATAATTTATGTTTATGGTTATTTCTATTAGATTACAAAATTAAACATCACGATAAGTGATGGCTTACCCATAAGTGTGAAATGATTGCAATCTGAAATGCTTTTTTGTTCATTTTACAAGTCTTTGAAGGTGCAGTTGCAGTGCATCTTGCTCAAACGTACTTGAGGTACTGTCCCCTGACAGTCTAAATACCCCAAGGCTGATAAAGGGTAGGTGGAGGTAGAAGGATGAGGAGTCTTGTCCAAGGTGTGTAGTTACCTTGGTGGCAGAACCAGGAAGAGTTTCTTGACTCCTTCTGTTCTGAGTTTTCTAGACCATTCCGCCTGACATAAAGGTTGAGATGGCAGCATCCTTAACGTGGTAATGGTAGGACATACACTTTCAGGTGAACACACACTTTCTCCCTTAGGAGAACGAGGCTGTTAATGCTCACTGTTGATACCTCCAGCCAGCTGGTGGTTAAAGGCCTGGTGGGAGTTTTGCAGCAAAACCAGAGAGTGCCTCGCAGACCACAGTGGTGCAAAGTCATATTTATTAGCAGCTTAAGCTAGAAGAGCCCACTAGAGGCATTCACAAAGTGAATGTGTTCCTGTGCCCTGTCTGCCATAACACATACTATTCCTGGTTACAGACACGGAAACGACATCCTTTTCTGCAGGGTTGAAAACAGGCTTTCATGTAAAAAGCAGGTTATTAATTTAGCGTACTTGGAATGTTTTTCACATTGGCTGCTTTATTGTTCTGTTTGTGTCTTTTTTTCCCCCCAGTTACGGGAACGTGGTTGAAGTGATTGATTTCCACCATGTTCTCACAGTGCTCGTGGGACCTATTAAAGGTTGCAAATCTTCATCTCCGGAGTCTGAATTTAAATCTGCATTTGCGAAACCACAGGGGAACTTTCAGCAAGTCACTGCCTGCATGTCGAAGGAAAGTAGTTGTTACAGGTATTGGCTTAGTGTCCCCTCTTGGTGTGGGGACTCAGTTTGTGTGGAAGCGCCTTCTCCAAGGAGACAGTGGGATTGCATCGCTAGACGGGGAAGAATATGCAGGCGTCCCGTGTAAAGTGGCTGCTTGTGTGCCAAGGGGAAATGAGGAGGGTCAGTTCAGTGAAGAAAGCTTTGTGTCAAAGTCAGAGGTCAAATCCATGAGTTCTGCCACTGTGATGGCCATCGGTGCAGCAGAGCTGGCAATGAAGGACTCCGGCTGGGCTCCCCAGTCTGAACAGGATTGCCTAAGTGCCGGTGTGGCAATTGGGATGGGAATGGTTCCGCTGGAAGAGATTTCTGATACAGCCACTTTATTTAAAACAAAGGGTTATAACAAGGTCAGCCCATTCTTTGTCCCAAAGATTTTAGTCAATATGGCAGCAGGCCACATCAGCATTAAATACCAACTGAAAGGGCCGAACCATGCTGTGTCAACTGCTTGTACCACAGGCGCACATGCTGTTGGAGACTCCTTTAGATTTATTGCCGCTGGTGATGCTGATGTCATGTTGGCTGGAGGGACTGAGGCTTGCATTAGTCCTTTGTCCTTGGCTGGATTTGCAAGAGCTCGGGCCCTCAGCACAAGTTTTAACTCAAGCCCTAAAATGGCATGTCGACCGTTTGATTCGCGGAGAGAAGGGTTTGTAATGGGAGAGGGTGCTGCTGTCCTGGTCTTGGAAGAGTACGGACACGCTGTGCAAAGAGGTGCTAGGATCTATGCAGAAGTTTTAGGTTATGGACTGTCTGGTGATGCTTGCCACATAACAGCACCTAATCCAGAGGGAGATGGTGCGTTCAGGTAAGAACTATATGTTGATTATGGTGGCTGTTTCATGTGTTAATTATCATGGGTACATTTGGTTCTGTTATTGTACACTTTTCCTAGAGAAATGCTTTTCAATCTTGAATTAGTATTCCAAAAGCCTGAAAACTTAATTTGAAAAATGAAGGAGCTTCTGGCAAGGTTTTGCCCCAATTTTCTTTTTTTAGTAACAAGGTGAAGGCCAGTTCTTGCTAGAATCAGCCTTTTTGTGTAGAGTTACAAAAACTTTCTCTACGTACAAATATTTTGCATTTGGTGCCTACAGCTGTTCACACAAATAAGTCTCAATGAAAACCTCTTTTTTAAGACTTTTGTGGTACGATAGAACCTTTTCAAGTTCTCCTTCACCCTTTGTCCGTAGAGAAGGGACACCCCACTGCAAGCAGGTCATATCATTTGTTGTGGTCTGAAAGGGGAATAGCGTTCCTGAACGAAATCCCAAGTGATGAAAGCTGTAGAGCACTTGGAGGATCTAGTTTGTTAGAATAATTACTGTACATGTAATTAGCATTAATTGTGGCTATTCTTATTTAGAAAAGACTTCAGCTCTTCATAGGGAAAGTATTTAGATCATATGCCGGTGCTACGATCATGTTTAAATACTTCATTCTGGTGCAGCTAAGATTGTTGGTGGAGGGGCATAGCAGAAATACACTTTAATACTGTTTAGTGAGATGGTAAAGCTGCATCATCATTAATCTCATCAAAACCAGATCACCAATAGATGATGTTAATCTAATCTTTATCATTGACCTAATTAAATTGTCAGTTAAATTACATGTGTAAGTTTGTGAGCTTTGTGTAGGCTGAATACTATTGCTGACACTGGAATCTTTAGTAAAGATTTAGTTTGCATTATTCTGAATGTATGTGAATATTTAATAACAAAATTCAATACATCGCTGCACAAATAGATCAAACTTCTGCATGGTATTGTAAAGCTGTGTTTGCATCTTTATTGGGTTAACAGATTTTTCAAGAAGTGTAATATACCAGGTTTCCCTCTACGCTAATTGATTCATATTTAATTGTTCTGCAGATTTAGGTGTGAGTTGAGTAATCAGGAGTGTCTTATCTCAGATTTTCAGACTTGTTTACCCTTGAGATGATATAGCAATATATTGTAACAGAATTTTTGTATATTTTATGATTGCAGTAGCATATAAATTAAATTCACAGTGGGAAGTAGCTGAAAGTTAATCTTGGTGTCTCCAAAATATTGAGCCTTTCCACCCTTGAGATGAGATAATGCATTTTAATACAGTCTTGAAACCAATATTTCATTACTGCGGTGGCGTATGGATTAAATCGAAATGTATATGCTTCTCTTACTTTTCTGTAGGAATTTTATTTGCCATGTCAAAAAATTTCAGGGGAATATATTTTTTGTCATCTTCTAATAACTACTTCAGTTGGAGACTAATACGTATGTTGGAATAAACCTGCAGGAGAGTAGAGGCAAAGCCAGACTCAGAAGTGTGGATATAAAGTGTGTTCTACACAATTAATGTGTTATCTCCTTAAGTAAATATGTTCCTTGCAGCTGACATATTTAACTAAATTAATGTATCTGTTTCCCTCGTGGTTGATCAGTAAAATTTTTTGCCTGAATGTTGGCTCACTGTCTAATGACAGTGAGCATCAGTGGCCTCCAACCTAAGCTAAGCTGGATGCTTCTGAGGGTAGAAGGCTGTACTGGAGACATTTAAATTTGTCCAGCAGCCTGTGCTATCTGTTTTTTTTGAGCTTCCTTTTATTTACTTATTTTTCATAAATTTCAAAAGAGTCAGTGGTCTTTTGCTCAGAGATACTTTGTTAAGCTGTGTGTGCAAGGAGAGATGTGTGATTCATCTCCTTCTTTCTGTGGGAAATCTGTGAGAAAATCATAGTATGGAGCTGTATCGATCCTTCTGTGGTTTTCATAAAAAAGTGTGTTTTATAGAGGCAGTCACAGTTCACAGGTCATCAGGAGTCAGAATGGAACATACCGTGTCAGGGTAGAAGAGTGTGACTTTCAGTAAATTTTATTTTTTATATAGGAATTTGTGCTATCTCCTTGACATCTTCTAGCCTCTTGGAAAGCATGCAAATGATGCTCACGAGGAGGATGACTGCAGAATTTTTCTTTCATTTCCCAATATTTTTGTGTGATAGAGCAATTTTTTTTTCCTAATTCCCTAATACTGTAAATATGAGGGGAAATAAAATATAAAAACTAGGGAATCTTCTTTTCACTTAAAATGAGAAGGGGATTTCTTGGACCATTGTACTGCATGTTACATTAATGTGTTGCTACACTAGAGGAGCTTCAGTGGAGGGAACCTAAACTTTTGTAATAGTTTCAGGTAGTTATTTCTCTCTCAAATGTTTTCAAATTTTACATTGAAAAGGGTCTTTAATATATTAATGTAGTCTGTAGAGATTGTTTCTTATATCTTCTTTCTTTCTCTTTGTATTTTTCCCAACTGTGGAATTTTTAGCAGCAAGTCTGGTTTTATAGTGGGCCTCACCTCTACTGCCTTTCTTGGGTGGCTCAATGTAGATGCTACTGTGTTTAGTTAGATGAATCCATCTCTCGTCATTTACATCTCAGTAAAGTACATCACGCAGTTTTTCACATTTGATAAACATTTTAAAACGTCCTATACTTTTGCTTTTGGTTTGTACATGTGTGTTAGTGACAAAAATATAATGGAGAAATTCAGCATTCTCTCTTCTTTTTTTTTCCTTAGGTGTATGTCTGCAGCAATAAAAGATTCTGGGATCAAACCTGAAGATGTAACATATGTCAATGCACATGCAACTTCTACACCTCTAGGAGATGCTGCTGAGAATCAAGCAATCAAGAGACTTTTTAAAGATCACTCACGTAATATTGCGGTTTCCTCAACAAAGGGAGCAACGGGACATCTCTTGGGGGCTGCAGGAGCTATTGAAGCAGCTTTTACTGCACTGTCCTGTTACCATGGAATTTTGCCACCTACTCTAAACTTACAGAAAACAGAGGCAGAGTTTGATCTCAATTATGTTCCATTAACAGCTCAGGAGTGGAAAACTGAAAAACGGCGTATAGCACTCACAAATTCATTTGGCTTTGGTGGTACTAATGCAACTTTGTGCTTTGCAAGTGTTTAACTTATGCTGCGCCTGTTGTGAAAAATGGCAACTGACAATGATTTTCTGTACTGCCACCCTTTCTCAGCTTTGAGAATTGCTCACGTGATACGTAAGAACTTTATTCACCCTAACATTTACATCAGTAATTCTTTTAGAAAGAGGGAACTTCTTTTACTCATTTTAATAAAAATAAATAAAAGACCTATTCTTTGTGTGGTAAAGATGTTTTTGTTCTTGACTAGAAGAGGAGACATTGATCATTCTGTGTTTTTACTTCATTAGAATAGATTTTTCATACGCATGTGACACAGAAATTGCTTGGAAACATTTATGCAAAAGGGAGGCTGGCTAACAAGTTAGGACTCCACAGTCGTGACTTGGTGACTTACTGCGTGATGATACAAGGTTTATGACTGAGCTCCCCTTTGTTGTCTTTCCATTTATAATTTTGCCTTTTTCCTCATCATAAGTTGTTTCAAATACCATAGACTTATGCACATTCTTCCACAGAGATGACATTCAGGAGACAATAATATAGGAGTTCATAAGATTTCTGACAGTGGTTCATTTTCTTTTCAGCTTTTTTTATTTCCATATGTTCTGTTACCTCATTAGCTGTGGTGTGGAGAGGTATCAGTGAAGGATGCATGCAGCATGGCCTATACATCTTCCATGTGGCACAGGGATAGAATTCATAGGTGAAAACCTGTTTTGTTCTGAAATTTTGGACAAGAATAGCAAGGTAGATATTCAAGTATGGTACTGAGGATTTAAAAAATAGTTGCATAGAAAGGAAAAATACTCTTGAAACCCCTGGTTGTTCTGCCAAAATGGAAAAATAGAGCTGGCCAAACTTGAAAAAAACAAGGAATCTTTTAGGGGGGGAAAAAAAAAAAAGCATATGCAAGAAATAAATCTGGATCTTGTACTGAGGATGAGAAAGGGGAAGAAAGAGAACAGGAAAATGAAATTATACCTAAAGGTGACATATTGATGGTGGTTTAGGTTGTGTCTTGCAAAGAACAAGTAAAGGACTTTGGCTGTTCCTTCTGGCACCAGTCAGCATCTTAGCCAAGTAGTGCCTCAATCGATAGCACAGATGTGAGTGAAGTCGGTCCCTATTGGTGGGTTAATTTATTAAAAGACTTTTCACCAGTTTTCTTTTTGAAAATGTCAGTCTTAGCCTTTGACCCATGTAAGTGGAGGCAAAGTAACTCACTGGATTTAAAATGAAGGACAAATGAAGTAGCTGTAGTATAAGTAAATTTCATGCTGGAAAGAGGTTACTAATGGGCTATCATAAGGCATTGCAGTACCCTAAAACCTCATTATTTATACAAATGGTCCGAATGGTGATATGGAACAGCATAATTTTTGCATTTGCTGTTACTAAGTAGAAAGTTAAAGAGAACGATGAGAAAAATGCAGTCGGAGAATGATTAAGACTCTTTCAGAAGCTGAGCTCATACAGAACAATGCAGTCCAAAATAGATTAATGAATAATAAGCCTGAAAGTAAAATAATATATTAGCAAAGGGAAAATGTAAAAGCATACAAACTAGAGAGCGTATGGGAATTTGCTGTCGGGAAAAATACCTACAAACCTCTTAGCTTGTGATAATTAATAGTAGTAGTACAATGAATGAGGATCTGGATTGCATGCAATATAAAAGGCAGAATATAAAAGTCAACGTTACTCTCTGCAAATTAAATGCAAAAAGGAATTGATTTAAAGAATTCATCCTCCAGGAGAGAGCTAGCAGCAGGATTGTGAATTTGGAGGAAATCAGCCAGCGAGTTTCTTCTGGAGATAGTATTTTTTCAGGTAGTTGTAATCCAGGGTAGAATATGGGAAGACTGGATAGTGCTGCATTATTGTGGACCTGAAGTACAGTCTATCTAAACTCACCCAATCTTGTTACATAGCTGCAGACCTGTAATTAATACTGTGACAGAGAGATATGCTTCCCTTTCCCTCTGATAACAGAGATCATGGCCCCAGGAGTGTTGGGTGCAGACTCGTGTACCAGCCATGAAAAGACAGATTATACTGTCACACAGAAAAAATAAAGCAGAAACTGAAGTGATTAAAAGATCTTTCTCCTCACTTCAGCTCATTGCAATTTAATCATCTGCTGCAGGTAACCTTTAAACCATGAAAGCTTTGTGACAATAGTTATTGTAGGTGTTTTGATTATGGATAATTTTAACAGGCCTAGATAGAGTAGTAAATAGCGTGCCCTGTAGGGAATTAAGATTTTTAAGAAAATGAATAGAGCCAAAGTTTAACCTTTGTCTGTTTGAATTTTGTTTGTATAGGTTTCATTTTTATGTACTTGTTTGGAGTCATCTCTTTTTATCACATACCCCGCTGAGCTGATCAGGGACTACTTACTGCTAATTACTGCTTTATTATGGTAGCTGCAAACATAAAAGGAAAATAGATCTCTCCCTCTTGCTAAACTATTAAGTGAGCAAATTGGCCAAGGTTTAGATTGGATATTGGGAAAAATTTCTTCATGGAAAGGGTTGTCAAGCATTGGAACAGGCTGCCCGGGGAAGCGGTCATCATCCCTGGAGGTATTTAAAAGACGTGTAGATGTGGTGCTTAGGGACATGGTTTAGTGGTGGACTTGGCAGTGTTAGGTTAACGGTTGGACTTGATGATCTTAAAGGTCTTTTCCAACCTAAATGATTCTGTGATTCTGTATTAAAACTGAATGCTTTCCCTTTATCTTAATAATCAAGAGGTGTAATGGTCCAGAGTCTGGATTAAAAAAGCTTAATATTTAGACTCATAAGCTTGGAGTTACTTACAGTCTGATAAGCAAAGCCTGGAAGTGCTGGTAGAGTGTTTATTTTGAAGCCTACTTCTGAAGTGGTGCAACACACTTGTGAGAGCCAAATGCTCCAGGCAGGATCACAGAGTGGCCAAGGCTGGAAGGCACCTCTGGAGATTGCCTAATCCAGCCCCCCTGCTCAAAGCAGGGCCAGCTAGAGCAGGTTGCTCAGGGCCATGTCCAGCTGGGGTTTGAGTAGCTCCAAGGATGGAGACTCCACAACCTCTCTGGGCAACCTGTGCCAGTGCTTGGTAACCCTCACTGTCAGAAGTTTCTTACATTTAGATGAAATTTCCTGTATTTAAATTTGTGCCCATTGCCTCTCATCCTTTCACTGGACACTACTGAGAAGGCTCCCTTTTCTTCATTCCCTCCATCAGGTATTTATACACATTGATAAGACCCCCTGGAGCCTTCTCTTCACCAGGCTGAGCAGTCCCAGCTCTCTCATCCTCTCCTTGTATGTCAGATGCTCCAGTTCCTTCATCATCTTTGTGGCCCTTCACTGGACTTGCTCCAGTATGTCCATATTTCTCATGTACTGGGGAGCCCAGGACTGAGCCCAGCACTGCAGATGTGTCTCACCAGTGCTGAGTAGAGGGGAAGGATCATCTCCCACGACCTGGTGCTGATGCTCTTCCTAATGCAGCACATGATGCTTTTGGCCTCCTTTTCTGCAAGAGCAGCCAGTCCATCAGGACCACCAGGTCTTTTTCTGCCAAAGCAGCCAGTCCATCAGGACCACCAGGTCTTTTTCTGCCAAAGCAGCCAGTCCATCAGGACCACCAGGTCTTTTTCTGCCAAGCTGCTTTCCAGCTGGCTAGTCTGAGGGGAATGGTGCATGGAGTTATCCATCCTCAAGTGCAGGACTTGGCATTTCCTTTTGTGGAACTCCATGTCAGCCCATTTGTCCAGCCTGTCCAGGTCCCTCTGGATGGCAGCACACCCACCTGGTATATCAACTGCTCCTCCCAGTTTTGTATCATCAGCCAACTTGCTGAGGACTCTATCCCGTCTTCTAGATCATTAATGAAGATGCTAAACAGTACTGGTCCCAGAATAGATCTCTGGGGTACTCCACCAGTGTCTGGCATCCAGCTGGACTTCATGCCACTGATCACAATCCTTTAAGTGCTTTAAGTTCAACCAGTTTTCAATCCACTTCACAATCTACTTGATCTAGTGCATACTTCATGAGTTTGTCAATAAGGATGTTATGGGAGACCATATCAAAAACATTGAAACTGTGGTGCTTTTTAGCAATCCAACTGATGTTAAAAGAAACATCTGTCTGAATATACATATCCCCTCAACAAAAAACTGCAGACTGTGATTCCTGGCTTCTACTGGTAATCGCGTCAGGTTTCCTCGTTGAAATGTGCTTTGAGACTAAGAACATGAATGCTGTTTGAGAAATCTCTCAGTCCCAGTTATTTACTCATTGGTGAGGTGGAAGCCGGGTAAAAATAGATTATTTACAATATTGGTTTGACTTGATTCAAAGATTTTTACTTAAACTAATCTTTTTAGAAATAAATACATTTGAAACAAAAATCAGAATTATGACAACTTACATGAACTTATTTATTTAAAGGAACCTAGTAAAAAGTTGTGTTATAAAAAAATGCAAGCAGCATATATTTGCTGAAATCTTACAAAAGTCAAGGCACTGCTCAGGGTTAATTACTGAAAGCTTGAAAGAAGTCCTGAGCAAAAGGTTTTCTTTTCAGTAAACATAGGATTCATAGTTTTCTAATATGATAATAAAAATTAAGAATAAGTGTGTACTAAACTGTAATTATTTCAAGGCATATAGAGCATCCTTTTGACAAAAAACTGACTAACAGAATGACTATTTAGTCGCAAGTCAGCATATTTTCCTGCTTATCAGCTGATGATAGCTTGTGTTTCTCTAGCATGGAAGCTCTAAGTGTACTTTGGATCATATTTCATGATTTCTCAAGCCATGAGTGAGCCTGTAGTGAAGAGAAGTGTGTATTACAAAACCACGGGTGGCTGGTGATCAGCCTTGTCCCGTCACCCTTCCCACCATGCCTGACAGCCGGGGCTTTGGGTGGGGCAGCCATGCTGGGGGTCCGTGCCAAGTCCCTTGGCTCTGTCAGAGTGTTTGGGTGGCATCTTTGTGGGACCAACATTTTGATTTTTGGGACCAGATGTGGCACGGGACATTACTTGGTACAAAAGGCTCCAGGAGGTTCGCTCCCAAATCTTTGGGACCTAATTTGTCTTTCCTTTTCTGTCTTCAAGATTGTTTCTGTTTTAATGAAGTTAAAAGCAGACTGGAAGGACAGTTGGAAGGTGGAGTATGTTTGTTGAAATAAATAGAAAAAAACTTTGTGATAAAAGATATGAGAAAATCTACTGATTTTAAAACATGGTTGGAAGTGTTCTACGAAATGGATTTTTGGAAAGCAAAGCATGGCGGTATATCAGAGGTGAATGACTGGCGTGAAAAATGACTGGCATAAGTTTGCAAAAAGATTAATTTTGCTATCTGTTGTTTAACACGGACTTTTTTACTTAGTAAAGCTTTATATTGATTGTTGATGTCAGAAAAGAATGTAAATATATTTATATTTGAATCTATGTGCTGGTCTTCTATTAGAAACAAGCCAGGGCCAAATCTGAATATAATTGGCAGAAGAGGTATTTTACTGTTTTTTGAGCACTATGTGGAGCATTTCTACCTTTGACAATTTCTGAGGAAAGGTTTCCAAAGACCTTCTTCTTTTACACTGTAGGTTTTGGTCCTTTGCAATATATGCTTGTCTTATTCTGAAGTGAAAAACAGATGTTACTGTATCAGAGAATTGAAGGAATGTATAGTGAATTGCTAAGTTTTCCTCCCCCCCCTTTTTTTCCCCATCTTCACTCTCTTATCTCTTTTCCTAATTTGTGTAAATAATACATTACCACTAGATTTTACTATCTGAAAAAGAAAAAAACCCAACTTTGGCTATGTTTTCTCAGTTTGAATCACAAAGGTGTGCAGCATTTTAAAGCAATAAACAGCCCAAAACTTTGGAATGTATATAACCTTGCTTTATAAAAGTGCGGATATCAAAGAGAAGCCAAACCCTATGTGTTTCAAATGCAGCTGGAATAGTGGAGAATACTGCAGAACAGAAATAATTAGCGCTTTTAAAGGCATGTAGAAGTCCTAATCACACTGATTTTCCTGGAGTGTCTTTGTTCAATGGCTTGTGAAAATATACCACTTCAACTTCTTCAGTAGTGCTAAAAGTGGACTAACGTGCTTGCATGGTACTTGAAAGACTTAAACTACACCCTTTGTCTCTGTGCATCTCCAATAAAGTTACCGAGGTTCAGGTTCAAGTTCTTAATTATGCACTTATAAATATTCTTATCTTCCTTTGGTTTTGATATATAAATCACATTTACCTGAAACAAAAAGATGTTTGATCCTTAATTACCTTTGTGAGTTTGAACAAGTCTTCCAGGGCTTCTGTTCATCATCTGGACACAATCAAATCTCCCTAACTCTTACGATGTGGGGAGAGTGACTACCCTCAAGATTTAGATTCTATATTAATGTTGGCCAAAACTCACTAGCTAGTTTTCACAAAATAGGAAATTGAAGCTGGAATTAGCATTTTCTACAGCTAAGACTGTAGTGAAAATATTCCTTCCTTCTGGATATTTCTATCACGATCATATAGGCTCTTCAGTTTAATCAGCATAGATTGGGTCATCTGAGATTAGAAATAATTCTGTATATATCCCATTTCAGGAATATACCTTTAATTCCCCTTTTTTGAGAAGATGACAGCCTCCCATTTGATTTCTAAAGCTAGCATCAGTGACAGAAAAAACTAGGATGAAGGCAGTTTTATAACCTAAGCAAAATGTATAGTAGTTTCTGCTTGGGCAGTAGACACCACTCCAACTTTTGTAACAACGATGATTAATTTTTACTTGATAGAAAACCAATTTTCTACCCAGAGTTATTGAACTGTAAAGAAATATGCCAGTATCAATTGCTTATAGTGAGTACCTCTGTGTAGGAGGCACAGTAATTTTAGTATGACAGCCAATATACAGGAATACCAAACTGGTAGTATATAAGGCTATTGCAGCCCAAGGTCTCTGGCAGAATATGTTAATAGGAGTGAAGTGAAATAAAACAGTAATGAAAAGGATTGAAAAAAGACCTATGTTCATAAAGAGCACAAGAAATGCAAAATAGGAACTATAGTTGAAAAAGAGAAGAATATTTTTTAATGTGGCTCTTGTAGTTTTCTTAGAGTGCCCTAAAGCAGGTCAGATGTTAAATAGCTGGACATCTATATGTTAGTTAATATCATTTTGTAGTTTCCCTTTTTTGTCAGGATCTTGGTGTTAAATGTCATCGCTACGAGCAGTGATCAGTTGTGGTTTCATGCCTAATGGACTGTTTCCTGGAGTTTAGAATGCCATCAAATGTGCTCTGGGCTGAAACAAGATATAAAAGTTATCCCAAGAGTTAATTTAGGAGTTAGTTCTCATAATGTTTTGAGTTTGTTGGAAGAAAGAAAGAAAAAAAAAGCAGATGGGTTGCTGACGTTGGGCTTGATATGGAACACTTGTAGACAATAAGTTCTGAAAGAGTTCCAGAAAAGAATAATTCTATCTGCTTTTTAATGTTTTTTTAAAGGAGCCATTATAATTTCTAGCTTTTCCTGAGGACTGTTTTTTCCAGGAATGGTGTCTATGGCCTAGGGAGACTTACATGCAACTTGGTATCATCTATCTGTATTTAACGTGAATTTTTTTTAATTCTGTCTTGAATTACCTGGGAATGCTCAGGGAATATCTTAAATCGATGGTGGGAATTCTCTTGGCTCTTAGGAAAACTGGATGCCATTTGGGTAACAGAACCAGCAGCTTCAACCACTTCTATAATTGCATCCACCAGAGGCCAGCCAACTTCTGTAAGCTTGGTGACCACGCTAAGGTCCTTGCAGTGTGTGCAGGAGGCCAGACCAATACAGCTGAAGTTGCACTTTGCTGGTCCTGATCTAATAAACCTTTATGTGCACCCAGCCTGGAGTGCATGAGCAGAAATAGTGCCTATCTGGTTCATCCGACAGCAGGCAGCACTACGTGGAAAACAGCCTCTGGAGCCAGGCTTGTCCCAGTGCTGCCCTTTAGCCCATGTTCACACATTAAAAAATGCCTGGACACTTACATTGATTAACTCATCCCAATGATAGATCTCATCCCAGCTGTGTCTATTGAAATATCAACAGACAGAATGACTCCTCTCTTGGATGGAAAGAAAAGGCCGTAGATGTGCTGGGACTGGGAGGACACTGGGCAACCATGAAGCCCCTGCTCATTCACTCAGCTGAGTGCATGGCAGTCACACACACCAGCTTGTGTTGGTGTGGGAGAGGGAATCAAAAGAAATGGGTCCCACAGATCATCTGACATGGAAAGGAAAGTAAGAGCGAGTTTGGGCAGATGGGAGCATTGCCTCATGTGAGAGAGAGAGGAATGAAGGGACACATTAAAGTGTCTCACAGACAAAGACATGGAGAGGGGCTAGGAAAAGACACACTATCAGGCATAGGAATAGATGTGGAGTACAAGAGATGGAGCCCAGAGGACCTCCAGAAACAGGAGATGAACAAGTGGTAATCAGAAAATTTGTTCTACATTTATTACCTAAATATGAAGTACATTGAAAGATAAAAAGCACATGTTTATCTGAACAAGATAATGTCTGAAGCAGCAAGTTTGCCAGCTATAGGAGGATTTCCATGCTTTTTTGGTGTATTCTAGTACAAAATGAAGAGTTAAAATCATATTGCTTTCTCCTCACAATCCCAGCTTAACATTATTCTCACCATTTTACAGAGATAAGGTTTAGGAATCAGTAAGAAATTGACAGATCTGTCAGAGCTGGAAACATAATTCTGGAAGTATTGCTCTCTGGCTTGTGTGCAGTCCATTAGATCTTACTGTCTGTCCCATTGGCTTTTCTGAACAGAAGCTCATTACCTGTAAGTTTACGAAGCTATGCAATAAGTTTCTCAATTGGATAAAACTGAGACTGATCTACCTTCTGTAAGTCAACCTTTGATGTTTTTTTTTTTTTTTAATTTTTATTTTAAGCATACCCTTAATTTAACTGCTAAGTGGGCCAATTTTCACTCTTTGGATCAGAACATGAGGGAATCGCCTGTGTCCCCCTGTTTGGAAAAGGAGGAAAATGAGAACCTTTGTCATGGTTACAAGTCAGTTTTTGTCAGTGCTTTTTCCATACTAGTGTAGGCAAATTACTCAAATGCATGCCCTTCTTAGAAGAGTACGTGGGGGTGGAGTTTGTAGAAATAGCTCTCACGTCTCATTTCTTTCAATAATGGAGAGAGAGGAAATGACCTTTACTTGAAGCATTCAGATGAATTAAAAAAAAAAAAAGATTTACAAGCCAGAAGCACCAAGAGAAGCAGATTCCTGAGACTGTTAGCAAATTGTACAGGGAGTTTACCGCTGCAACAAAGTCAAGGAGAATTAGTTTTTCTATTCACATCTGGTTTAGAGGCATTCTCTTTGTAATTCAGCAATATAGGGTGGAATGAGAATAGAGGACATCTTTGTTCTGTGTTAGGCAGCTTGAATGTATGTGGAAGAGAGTGTTCAGAATGACAATTGCTCAAACCCTTGAAAATAAACAGAGCATGGTCCCTCAGAGGCAACAGTAATAGCCAACAAGCTAGGTGAAGTTGCCGCTGGATGCATTTGGGATTCTTTCCAATGTCATGTTTATAATGGGAGTGAATAATTTGGCCTTTGTTCAATTAATTAGTCTTTGTTCCTCCCCAGACTGTCAATGAGGGTGCTGATTGCAGTGGTTGTGTTTTGAATGTGTCTGTCTGTTGGGAAATGGACTGACTAAAAAGATCCCACTCCCATGGGTCACCTTGCCTGAAATAAGCATGCTTACTGAAGACCTTAGCTGTATTTACTGTTTAGATCCACAATTTTATGAGGTCACTAGGAATAACTTATATTTGGTCACCATGTCACTGGGATATTCTCACTTCTGTACTGACTGATTTGTTCCTGGTCTGCTGGCACTGTAGAATAACACTGTCTTCTGAAACAGCTGAAAAGAAAGCATTGCGGTTCACACTATATCTGTGAGGCCAGGGTTTACTGGCTGACAGCCAGGTTCATTTGCCAGCACAATGATCTGTACTGGAATGTTATGGATTCCAGTCCTGCACTGGGCCCAATCAGTCTGCACCTCATGGGGGGTGCTATAGGATAGCTTTAGAAAGAGGTGTGCTTTAGGATTTCTGGAAGGAAGTTTAATATCTCTCCCACTTAACTCCAGTAGGTCTCTGGAGGAAACCTTAAAAAGCCCCTACTTAGAGAGTGTGTGCTTGGTTTTCTGGCCACACTCAGTATAACAAACTCCAGAGGCATTTCCACCACTAGTACCTGCACTTGAAGAGATGGGCTTACCAGAGCGTTTGTGTCTGTGACACCTAGTGACCAAAGGACTATGTCAGAACAGTTTCAGACCACCTAAAGCCTATTCCCTGTGTCATGTGGTGCCTGGAGAGCTGATCCTACTGACACTATTTTAAAACATTTCCAGTGATTTCAGTTATGAATGGTATTAAACATTTAAAACCATCATCAACCGTCAATCCTATGGGAGGAAATTGAATGCTCAAAGGTGCTTCTTTGTGAAGTAGCTATTTCTGCTCTGAGCGCTACTGTTTGTCCATCTCTAATGGATGACACTGGGGGACAAGCGCAGAGCCATCAGAAACCACAGAAGAGCATCTTCTGAAACTGGGCAAAACCGACGAGCCTCTACCCACAGACAGCAGCCGCTCCTGCTCTCCAAATGTGCATCAAACTCAGTTGGGCTTCATCGGTTAGCCTTAGGGTTTGACCGAGGGCACGTCCATGTGAGTAATTTTGCAGGAAGACCTCTTTTCTCCGTCTCAGAAGATGGACCCTTTTTCCCTGGTGTTCCACAAAGGTGCCTCCCGAGCAGAGAAATTTGTGGGCGAAATCAGGGTGACCACAAGGTGGCAGCAAAATCTCAGTTATCTGAGGAGCTCCGGGCACCCATAGTCTGAGATCAATGATTACCCTTAGTCATCCCTTTCCTTTTCAAACCACCACCGTGCCATTGCTTACAGAGGAATAGAGCAGGGAAAGGAAGACTCTAAACACATTTCATTCAGCCTTTGCTTTTCCCTTCATAAAGCTCATCTGAGTTGCTCTGTGTGAATAAAAATGAAGTTTGGCCTGACTTGCTAAAGTGCACAGACACTGGAGGGGTCAGCAGCTCTGTAAAGCTATGATATTACAGCATCAGGCAGGAGAAGCATGGGCTGAGCAGTGAAGAGGGGAAATTATTCTATGTTTCCTAAGCAGCATATCCATACATACTTGCGGGAAGGAAGGAATCATGAGATGGAAGAAAAAGAAATTGTTTTAAGATGCTTTAGTACCTGGATGTCTTTGCTGAGACAGCGAGGGCAGAAGAGGTCCCTGTTGGCTCTAGCCCTGAAGGGACCATGAAGTTTGAAAATAGAAATATGTAGGGGATAGAATATTTGTTGTGACTCAGCTTTTTTGTATTGGACCTTCTTCATAAGTGTCTTAGGACTACTTATTTCCTACAGTAAATTGCAAATGAATTGAGGCAGCTTAAGAATCCCTCTACTTACCAGATATTGAATGTGACTCAGGCACCATTTCTGCTCTTGTTCCTTTCCTCCTCTGGCTCCATCTCCCTGCACCTCCGTTCTGCGTGCAGTGGTCTACAAAGCTGATAGAAAGGAAGAGTATCCTGGGAACTGTTTCAAAAGAAATTCCTAAATTGCATTCATAGGCAAATGATAACATTTATTGCATAATATTTGTTTAGAGGAAATAGGAAAGAAAGAGAAAGATTTAACAAAAAAAAGGCAGTCATTGCTCCTGCCTGTGGCAGTGTGCTCCCCGCCCCACACCGACCTTTTCCCATAATCCTGCTCAAGTGATAACCACCAGTGGTGGTCGTGATGGATGGGTCTGGTTATGCATCCAGCTCAAAGTGGATTCGGGGGAGACAGATAACAACACAATAGCCAAGGGCTAATTTATGGCAATGCGTCCACCTAACCACAGTGCTGGTCAATATCCGACTCAAGCCAAATTTGGAAGAAACTGACATCTGCAGTCGGTATGTAAATATGAGTATGAGTTAATCATCTTATCCCCATAAATAGTGAGCAGCCCAAGAGCCCTTTGAGCTCTCCTGCACAGCAGTGGACTGCACTCCAGGATCTCCCCTTGAGTAGGGACACCTCTCAAGGTTACTCCTCAAGGTTGAGAGATTCCTTGCCGCAACAGATCCTCAGTAAGTGACCAATAGAATGCTAAACTTTGAAAACTTAGCTAAGTGAATATAAAGGACTGATTGTGCATATATAATCCTTTAGACATAAACCGTTGACCAAGTCTGGGACTAGGATTGGATCCAGCCTCACCTAGACTCCTCTCTGAGGAAGGAGTTTAGAAAGCAAGGAGGTCCTTTCTGAACTTCATGACTCAACGGGAGGGTGTCCCTGACAGTTTTGTAGTAAATAATCAAGTGTACCTTGCCATCAAATCTTGTTAAACCACTGTCGCATTTACCATTGAACCTTGTTAACTCACTGGTTTATATCAGTAAAGTATTTTTTTGCTTCTCTCTCACTCCATCCGTGACACTGCCTCATGCTTCTTTTTAATGGACCAGGTAAAATATACCTCAAAAAATTCAGGAATTTGGGCCTCAAGATACCTTAGGTATTTGAGACTGAATCCCAGAGCTGCTCTGACAGCAGGGGGAGATACTTTCTTCCATGGTTTCTTTAATGTAAGTGCCAGGCCCCGAGAGCAGGCCCCTCCTGGCTGCGGGGCTCAGGGCTGGCTCAGAGCCGGTGTAGGAGGCGCTGCCCCATCCTGCTGTGGGGAGAGGCTCCAGGACCAACCCCTGCCTCAGGGAGCTGATTTTGGCTGAGGCCGTAGTACTTGGCCCCACCAGAACTGCAGCCTCCGCCATGTTGGAGCCAGGCCTGGGCCTGGCCATGGCCCCCGTGGTCTCGACCCAGGTCTCAAAGCAGACCCCCTCGAATGAAAGCCTGCATTGCCTGACCCAGAGACACCACCTCCAGAAGCGCTGCAGCACTCTGAGGGAGGTCCTTCTCCCAGAGAGGCCATAGACGATGGCAGTCCCCGTTCATGAAGTGTGCATCACATGGGAGCATACTCAAAGTGGGTGAATACCCCTGGGTTGCCTCACAGTTGTCTAAGATGGTGCCATTTGAACAGCCAGTGCCGCTCAACACCTGCGCGCTAGGCGTGTTAGGGAGATCAACCTAGGAAGGCTTTCAGGTCCTTTCCTGACTTCCTTGCTCAAACTCTGCCTTCACTAAATTGCAGAACCACCATTGCCTTCAGTGGGAATAAGGCTGCTGGTCTGCGCAAGAGCTCCAGTACTCTCAGAAACCTGCCTGTTGCTGCAGGTGTGTTTGTACAGTGACTTGCATTTCTCAGAAAAAAAAATCAGTCAGCTGAGAGAGCAAAGTAGTTTTTTTCTCCCAGATTTCTGGAGCACATAACCAAACCACTCCCCTCTGTGCTGATACAAGAAACAATACATCCAGGACACAAGGATGGCTTTTTATCGACTCTAAGCTCTAACCAACCCTTTCAACATGTATGCATATGCATATGTGTGTGTCAGGGCCCTGTGGGCACCTGTAGGCTGTGATTGCCCTGAATGCCCCTGGCTGGGACCTCCACCCACACATCCTCTGCCCACTGCCCAAGACCCCATTTAAGCTCAGACCCAGCACCTAGGCCTTGCTTGAGCTATGTGGTGTGAGTATATGTGTGTTTCTATTCCAGTCCCCAGCTCTCCCTGAGATGCTGTCTGTACATCCTGTATTGGTGGTGGACCCCACCTTGTTCTTTGGCCTTTGACTGATGATCACCAGATGGTTGATGGGACCTATTGCTGATCATAAAAAATGGCAGATGTAATTAGGGAGACAAACAAATTCTTGCTAAGAAGATGCTGGCTTCACTGTACAGGTAGATAAAATTAATTACAATAATGCAATAGTTTCATGTTGTTTGCAACTTCAAAAAATCCTGGTAAATATGAGAAAAGCTGGTCTTAGCCCTAACCTGTACTCAGGTATTTTTCTTCAGGTCTTTGATGGGTAGACCAGATCTAAGGAAAGTGTTAACAGTTGTATCAGTTTCTGCATTTCATTAAGAATGTAACTTATTTTGGGATAGTGCCAAAGGACCCAGAATGAGATCAGGACTGCTGTGCTAGGTGCTGAACATGTATTCTTCTTTTCCAAGATCTAGGCAACTTGTACAGATCAAGGAGCTATTCAAAAGCTTGGATAGAGATGACCCTAACTGTGCTATCATCTCTTTTCGAAGTAAGTAACTCTCCAACCCTAGCAAGAAAATGGCAGCAGGACCTTGATATTTTCTGTATTCTACCCTGAAAGGTTAGAATGAAATTTAAAATACTGGATGCTCCTCACCAAGAGCACTTTAGGATATTTGATCCTTTGGTTTTTGTTGGTGCTTCAGCTCTAAAGTTATAGGCAACTTGGAAATATATGTTGTATTGAGTTTCTGGGATTACAGTTACTCATCTATAGGTATTTCCACCATTATGAAATGTGTGAGGTTTGGGTTAGCAAGTAAACAGCAAAATAAATTGTTCATTCCCAGAATTTGTTTAAACAGAAACATACTATCTATAACAGATGGAGGGTTCCAAGATTATTTTAATGGTAGAGACTCTTCTCTTTGCTTATTAGTGAGCAGTTAAATAAATTATTTGTCAGATATACAAGTCAGGAATACTTGCTGAAGGAAGTGCCATTAACTTGTCTGCTGTGATTCAAGAGGCCAGGCAAATAAAGATGGTGAAGGAGATTGAGATGCATGGACCAGAACAAAGTACTGATTAAGCAGGTATCCTAATAGTAGGATCTGAGAAATTTTTAATTCCTTTAGACTGCTTTTTGTTTATGAGGGTTTTTGTCTTTGATACATTTTCCTAAAGTAAAATAATTCTGTGCTTTGTCATAGCTAGGTTGTTACTGAGAGAAAACACAACAGCAGGTACTGAACTAAGATGGAAAGCTGCAGGGACAATCACAGAAGGATGCAAATAGAATGAGGCTTTAAAAGCTGGTGTTGAAGGGTCTACCAGTCTATACTATTCAACCCTCCAGGGAATTTAAGAGACTACTGCAACATAATACTAGTTTTCTCCTCTTTCAGAAGAGATTTTTTTTTTAAAGCTTGCTTAAAATTAATCTCTTAGCTTAATATTCCTAGTTAGAACAAACATGAGATCAACTGAAGAATGAAACAGCCAGACAGGTCTACCCCATTTTAAAAACATATTTGTCCAAATTTATCTCAAGTGTAACTGTAAAACTGCTCTACCAAGTGCAAATAAAAAATAATTCTACTAAATTTAACAGTTAATTTTAATACAAACCTGTACTGCTATTTTTCTATATTTATCTGTCCTCCCAGATCAGCCACGTTCCTTTAAAATACTAACACCTGGAAAGTAATGCTTCAATAGATGCATTTCCATGTAATCCATGCAAAAATGAGGCATATATTGGTCAAGAGTGAGACCTTTTACACCTACCCCCGAAATGTTTTCCTTCTAACATTACATATTGAATGGTTAAAAAATATGAAGTGAATCACTGTCTCTCTGGCATCACTTAGACTCAGTTTGTCTGAATTTGGTACCAGTAAGTTGATTTCCAAGCAGCATGTTCTCCTGGGGTAGAACTTTGGAGGTCTCATTTAGCTGAGCACTTCCAAGACCTGTGATGGGATGTGTTGGGGCGGGAAAGAACAGCATCAGTTACAATAGGGCATTAACACTATTTGTTATCTTGTACACCCAAATTTACAAGTTTAAGAGGAGCATATACAAAATAGTAGTTAATCCCCAGCAATATCCCTGCCCTGATCTGTTTACTGCCCAAACTCACTGTTTCAGAGCATGGTATTTTGTCATGAAGGCACTGCATGCTCTGTCTCTGGTGTAACAACTCTTACTGTAGTGCCAATGCTTTCTGCTCTTCTCTCTTTATCTGAGGATTTTTCCTTGTATCCCTGAGCAGTTCTCCCTATAGCAGTGATAGCCACAAATATTTCACATGAAAGAGATCCTAAGCTATTAGAACTATCTAATGATAGTGCTATCAAAAAGCATTAAGTGAATTAGAGGCATATAAAATATCTACCAGATACTAGCAGACTGTAGTTACTTAGCAGAATAATCCAACTTCAATGCCTGTGATCAGTGCATTAGATCAGCAGTGTTTACTCTCCTGGTCTCTGGTCATAGCCCTTGTACTTTGTCACTATTGTTATCCAATGGCAATCTAATATTAATATAGCTCAATGGTAGGCATGAGGTGATAGTTGTTTCATTCTACAGATAGAGTAATATAGATAGGACTCGGAGGCAAGAACAGCAGATGATACAGTAAGATAATTCCTTGGCTTGCATCTGTCACATAATTTCCCCTATTTTGCTGTGGTTTTGTTGTTTTTATAAGCACTTGTTTCATGAGATTCAAAGAGTTTTCATTGTCTTCTGGAAATGGTGTTTTAACAAGGGACTTGTTGAAAGAGAATTTTTCTTGACTGACCCATTTAAAAGGTGGGTCAGACAGATGGAAGAACACCAAAAGGGGAGTCAAGTATCTTCACCAAAGCAAGGGGCGTTAGTGAAGAACAGTATTAGCAGAGAATAACTTGAATGCTGAGTTATGTCAGGCCATGAAAACAAGAACTGAAATACACTGTAAAATGCAAAGAGTGTATTTTGCTTCTGTCCAGGAAGCTTATGGAGTTCTTACTCTTATGAAAAATGTAGGCAGTATATTAATTAGCTCTGGAGGTGTCATGTTAGGCTTAAGCCACCTCAGCGGGTGCCTTAGTGGATTTTCTACAACTGGTCTTCATCTGTGTGGTCTTTTTCAGGTCTTATCTACATGAGACAATGGCACCATTTCACCAGGATTCCTAGTGTAGCTATTTCTGAGGTTGGCCAAAGCTGCATTTGGCATTTGATTAGTTAAGCAAGGGGCTGAAACACCTTGGTTTGCCTCCTTCCCCTGCAAAGCTGTGTCCCAAACAGCTGGCAGGAGAAGTTGCTTCCTTGGGATCTGACTCGGCCCATGGCTAGAACATGTTGCTATGTGCTTGCAGAAATTGCCTTTGGTCAGAACTCCTTGTTCACTAGTATGGGTACAGTAATCATGGCAAGGGGATAATGGTATGCAAGACATAAAGCCTAGGAACATTTATAAAATAGACATACTCCAAACATAACATTTTAAACTTCCTCAAAAATACCTTAATCTTTGTCTCAAACTTCAGCATGATTTGAAACTCTTGGTAGATACACTTGGTTCTTTGCTGTTTTCTTTCAAATTTCTCCCAGTTCTCGATGATTAAAATAAATGTGACATGCACTTGTGAGGAATTTGGAATACTGTTATCATGCCTCTAAGATCTGGCTTGTAATTCTTTGAAAGGGTAGCGTGAATAAAATAAAATGAGAGGACATCTTTAGGCAAGGGTTCTAAAATGGCTTTTTCGTTGCAAGTTCAAGTACATTTGTTCTAAAAGTAGCGTTCCGTCCTTGAAAAAAAGTATCAGAAGAAGAGACTTTTCAACAACCCTACTGCTTTTCTGTTAAGGAAGGAAAAGTAAATAATTTTTTCTTGTATTATGTGCTTTTCTCCATCTTTTGTTTGTTTGTTTATTCATTATTTTTAATATAGAACAAACACTGCCATTTCAGGTGAATACCCCCTCCAGTGCTAAGTACTTGCTTGGAACTATCCACAATATTTCAGATTGCCTCTTCTTCCTCCTCCTCTCTGGTTATTTTTATCCTCTCAATCTGATCACCACCTATGTTACCATTGACTTAATTCTTTGAGGTTTTCTTGTCAACCTTATCTCTGGTTTAAAGTAATTAACAAAAACAAATAAGAACAATCACCAGAATTTTCCAAGTGCTTTTTCATGTTTTTCAAAATACTCATATTTCATGTCTGTTTTTTTCTGCTGTTGAAATACTGAACTTATTTTGATCCATTTTGTTTGAAAGCTTCCAGGTTCTGTTTTTCCTTAAAAATTAAACTTGAGCATTTTACTTGGTGATTCTGTGTTATGTTTAATCCAGGCAGACTCAGGTAGTACCAAAAAGCCAAGTAATAGAGCACTAATCCCAAACTGATATGATCTGAAGTTCAGAGGGCGTAATAGCCTTGCATCAGCATCATACTTCACTGAAACATGGTGAATGGTTCAGAACATGGGAAGAATTTTCTCATATCTTATATCTTCTTCGACCGTGTCACACTGGTGATGCTAATAAATACTTTGACATAGTCACTGGGGGCTCTTTTGTATTAGCACAGACTAGGGATGCTTTCCAGTGAGTTGCTTCCATAGGGCTGGGATACCTGATAAAAAGTGAGAATAAATATCCTGTGCAGAGGAGTTGCAGATATGGTGGCTTGATAGAGCAAAAGCAAATATGTATTTGTCCAAAAGTGAAAACTGGGAGGCTAAATCTTAAAGTATGTATTCTGTGGAAAATGGTTTGCGTGAAGCATAATATTTGGATGGGGGGCCTGGAATATTTTTGGATGCATTAAAAGGATGTCTTGGCTGCTAATATTAAATGCATTTTGATGGCTCATGTTCAAGATGAAAAAGGAACAAGAGCAATGACCTGGCAGTCAGGCTATAGGTTAGGAACTATCTCATCTCCAGGGAATTACTCCAGAAAAGTTTCGTTGATAATGGTTAGATGAAAAAAAACCCCTTCAAACCGCGAAAACCCCTCAAACCAACAAAACCCCCGAACATTGGCAGTGGTTCTTTGGCCATTCTCCTTTCTTATCTATCAAGGTTTCCAGAAGTTTTCACTTTAGGATATGCACTAGTGTCCTGGTTTCAGCTGAGTTAGAGTTACTTTTCTTCCTAGTAGCTGGCATAGTGCTGTGTTTTGGATTTAGTATGAGAAGAATGCTGATAACACACTGATGTTTTAGTTGTTGCTAAGTAATGCTTAGACTAGTCAAGGACTTTCTTTTTCAGCTTCCCATGCTCTGCCAGGTGCACAAGAAGTTGGGAGGGGGCACAGCCCAAGATAGTTGATCCAAATTGACCAAAGGGCTATTCCATACCATATGACGTCATGCTCAGTATATAAACCGAGGGGAGTTAGCCGGGGGGCAGCGATTGCTGCTCGGGGACTGGCTGGGTGTCGGTCGGCGGGTGGTGAGCGGTTGCATCACTTGTTTTCTTTTCCCTGGGTTTTGTTTGTCTCTCTCGTTCTCCTTTTCATTACAATTATTATTATTATTATTATCATTATTATTATTATTACTATTATTACTATTTTATTTCAATTATTAAACTGTTCTTATCTCAACCCGTGGGTTTTTTTTACTCTTGCCCTTCCGATTCTCTCCCCCATCCCACCGGGGAGGGGGAGGGTGAGCGAGCGGCTGCGTGGTGCTTAGTTGCCGACTGGGGCTAAACCACGACAACTAGAGATGAAAACCAAAGAGGTGGAACTTCACCAAACCTTCTTATTTTATTTGTGTTCTTCGTAATGATCGGTAATAAAAATTGGCTAGGACATTCATCTAGGATTAAGCTGATATGTTAAGTTTCTGAAAAGATGTAGATAATATACACAATGTCTACCTGTGCTGTATTTTCTTGCATTCAGGTTCACACGAGAAGTAAAAATACTGAATTACAAGAAAGGTTTTCCACAGTCTTCAAGATCAAGCAGGAAAGAAGATCTTTTCTTCTAGGTATCGTGAAAAAAGATGAAATATGGAAGGGTATTGTGGAGGTAAGTTTTCCAGTTTTTAGTTTTGGAGGAAAAGCAGGCCTCAGAGTTCCTCAGAACCACTTTAGAGCAGTGTGCCTCCAGAGCTAGGACTGAAATGACAGCTTAATAGAATCAAAAAGCAAGTCTTTCTTTTCCTGTTTTCCTATTTTTAATGTCAGTGGTGCTTTGTACCACTGTGGTATGTGAGTGAAATGTACATTCACTGAAGTGACTGCAAGAATGGATTGTTTTACTAAAGGGAGTCATCAATGCTTTTTATTCCATGTGGTAAAGCCTAGAATGCATTTAAACTCTCCTTTTTAGTCTGCATGCATATTAAGTTCACTTGAACTTTAGATATTCTTAGCCATGTTGCATGCATGACAATGAATCTGCATATTATGCAACAGGTTTAAATTTAGCATGGCATGTTGGGAGGCATAAATTTCCCACAGACCCATGCAGCTTTGTATCTGCCAAACTGACACTAATAGCTGCCAATTATTGCACAAAGAGATGTTGCTTGTTCAAAAAGAAAAAAAAAATATTCATTGTAAAAATTTTGAGTGAGATCCTAGACCCACTGATATCAGTGGGAGTTTTGCTGCTGAGATTTTCAAAAGCTGATGCTACCCTTCTATCAATTTTGAACAGATAATTAAATAGAGACGATATTTATCTACCAAGATTTAATGTCAAATGCTTAATATTATGCTTTTTCTGTGTGCAGTAGATGAAGTATTTTCTACTTTTAACAGGCTTACCTGAAAAAATAAAGCAAAATCTGTTTTATATTAAATGTGTTCACTTTCCGTAACTTAAAAAGAAAAAGCCGAGAAAGAACAAAGAAAATCAATATAAGGCCACAGAAGCTCAAAAGCTGGGATTATAAAAACGACACAGAATCAAATGAATTGATACCCCTATCTCCAATAGTGCCTTTTCCTTTCTTATTTTTTTTAATGAGTTTTATTTGTTTTTTTCCCAAACTGTGGATAAAATCCTGGTAAAACTGGTAAAATTTGCACTGCATTCAAATGTGCTGGCATTACCATACTGTTACTTATAATATTGCACTTGCTGTATTATGCACTAACTGGAACGATTGGGTTAATTAAAAACAATAAGTATATACTAATATTGGTGAAAGATTGTAAATTTGGGTGCCTAGCATTTGTTTTCTACAAAACTAAAATATTCCATAGGAAAATGTTGGTAGGCTGAAACATCTCGATTTTGCCCTGAGAAAATATTTTGAATCCATTTGTCAGTTTGTCCACCTGAAGTGCTGTAGTACACTATGCAAAGGCATGTCCCTCCTCTTCGCCATAGTCTGGCCTCTCCGTACAAAGCAAGGCAGTGCTTTGTCCTGTGTTCAGGTGCTATGCGCATCAAGGGAGTTTCATGACCGCAGCAGTCACAGGGAATAGTCGCGCTGGAAGGTCCAGGCTGTGAGGGGATGCCAGCTCCATCTCCTCCGAGGCTTTACGTGCAATAGAAGCATTTTAGGCTTGAGCTCCGACAACGTGTTTTGACACCTGCAGATTTGGAGAGAGGGAGGGGAGAACTGGGGAAAATGGGAAGTACTTCAACATCTTATTCTGACTTGAGATGGAAACAAATGCTCATGGATCAGAATTCCCTAATGGAAGAGAAAATCCAATTTCTGATTAAGTCAGTATTTTATAATGTTCTCAAGCAAAAGAATTTTATTTTGGAAATAAAACTAAGGCATAAAGTCTGACCCTACAATGTACTCCATACTAATGAATCAATATTTGTTTATTTCTGGTTAGGTTTTAAGTAAGCCAAATGAATGTAACATTGGGTTACTACTTTGGTGCCTTTTGGGGCTAATCATTGGTCAAAGAATTGAAGAAAATCTGTCTGCTTGTCCTTTCCAATTGCCATTCCTTATAAACAGATTATATCTGCAACTGACTTCAGATCTCTCTTGCTGGATGGATGCTGCTTTGACCTTGTTGCACAGCTGCCATCCTACTCTGTCTTCTCTTGCCTAGCAACCTATTATCACACTTTGTTCAAAACTTACTAGCCACTTCTCTGCGCTTTTATGAGATATTCCTTCTGGTTCACAAATAAACATGACAAAGCATACTTAATCAAAGATTTCTCATAGTTCTGTGCTGGCTGGGTGCTTACTGCTATGTGTCTAGCCTTGCTGGCATTTTCAAAATTTTGAGCTACGACTTATAGTCACTTTGCTAGTTGTTTGTCCTCATTCTTCTGGCTTCTGTCATGTTAGGGTGAAATAAGCAGCCTTCCTGCATATCTTCAAAGAAAATACTGAATATTTCAGTTCAGCCTCCCCACTGGCACACTCATGCTTTTCTTGGTCAGTTAGATTAACTTCTTCTTTGATTTGGGCTAGTATATTTTATAGGCTTTTTATAGAGCTGTTCGGAGTTTGTAAGGATCTGGGTGAAGAATATGCTTTTTCATAGAACCTGGAGATTTTCATGGAGTTGCAACAACATTGGCAATGCATTTTTGGGTAGAGGTGAATGGTGGAGGAACAAATGTAATTTATTTTCCATTTTTCTAGAAGGTATGGTGCTTGTGGCACTGCACTTAGATTTGGAGATGCAGTTCAGCTTCCAGCTCCAAACTGGAATTAATCTCTTGCTTCCCCAAAAGTCTGCTTTGATTCGGGCAATACAGAAACCTCACTGGATCTCCCACACCTCGGACTATGACCGTCACCTGCACTGCTCACAAAAGTTCCTCATCCTAATCCAGACAAGTTTGATATGAATTTTGAGGTTCAGTCTGAAAACATACTTATGCAGATATTTAAAAATTATTTCAGAGTTTTGGTTTTGACTCGGGCAGAATAGAAATACATCTCTAAATCTTGAAAGCTGTTGCAAGGGGAACTGCCTGCTCCTCATGCCCCTATTTTCACGCAGAATTAAGTTCAGCAGACAGATCTGAAATATATTTGCCAGTGGTCTTATAAACATGGAATTAAATCCATTGGTTGGTATCTGATGGGTAAATTCTGCTGTGCATATGCATCAGTTTCGTTTTCAGGGAAAGGTTAGTTAATCTCTGGAGTATATCCTAGAAATATAGTGCATGTCTGTGTGAATCTTAAATAACCAGCGATTGAATATTTTGGGCTCATGAGCAGTGATTGGCAAATGTACTGTCAATTTGTTTCTATTTTTGGAAAGCTGTGAAATATCAGACTTGTACATCACATCAGCTTTATCAAATTCATAGTGTGCTGTTCAGTTTTATTTCCAATAGGAGTGTAGCAATGTCTTGTAAACCAATGGAGTTGGAGATTAAGGATCTGGTTTTCAGATGGTGGGGGTCTGACTACATTTTAATGCTCATTTCACCTGAGGTAGACACAACTGTTTTCACAAGTTCAGCAATTTCCAGTTAGAGGAGATCCAAACAAACAAATTTGCAGATTATGTAGGAACTGAAGCATCTCAGAGTGCCATAATCCCACGCTTTTAAGCATCTGCTTGTTCTCTGGGTAACTGGTGACTAAATGTCACAATCCATTGCTTTTCAATATCACAGAAGCCCTGAAGTGGTGTGTCCAGTGCGAAGAATTAATTGAGGTTGGATAACCAAAATTTTATCCTCTATTTTTGCATTCTTTGATATTATTAACCTTACTTGTTTTTGTCTACAGCATTTGTAACTCCTCCTGTCTCAAGGTCAGCTTTCCCTGGGTGTTAAACCTGGATCAGAGCCTGTGTTTGAGCTGTTTTCTGGCTGGTAAACTCTGTGACCAGGCCTGGTCGTGCTTTGCTTAGCCTCCTAAATCTTCTTTGAAGGGCCAGCCAAGTGGGATGACACTAAGTCAGAGCAGTATGAAGGGAAATATGGATTTGCCTAGGAGCCCTACCTCAGATAAAGTGAAGTGTGAGCAGCTCCTAAGGAAATGAGCACTAGTAGGGTTTTCCTAAAAGCAGCCTCATTCAGCATATACTGACACTTCCTCCCAAGAATGGGAAACTCTGATTGCTTTTGGTGTTTCTTCTGCTTTCCATCCCTTGGGAAGGGGAGGAAGCAAATGAGTTTGGGAAGCTCCTACTCTCTTTTCCCCAGAGGAAAGTGTAGGGGTCTCCTGAGAAGGAGGATCTGAGAAACTTCCTTCCCCACTGTTCCCAAAAGGAAAGCTTTGGTATCTGCTTAGTGGTGGCAGCTGATAACTCCGCTGTTTGGCTGTTTAAGGGTGGTTGTTTTGAAGAAATGGAGGACAGTAGGATGACTTTGCAGTCCGCTCCAAGCTCCAGGTCAAGGGTGATGGCAGTGTGATCAACCACCCCCTCCTCTCTTCCAGCTGCCCCTTGGCACTGATGGGTAAAACCT
>VYZW01016361.1:26276-38634 GCA_013401315.1 Balaeniceps rex | reverse complement strand
CCCCTCGCTACCAAAACCTTGCCATGCAAACCCAATACAAAAATACATTAGCAACTCAAGTCTTGAGGTGTATGGGATCCAGAATTTTCCAGTTAACCTGTGGATCATGCAAAAAGCCTACAGCTTGGATCCCCTGAGAAATGCATTATTCCAGTTGCATATCCCTTCCAGAAATGCTGCAGGGCTTAATTAATTAGTGATTATAAACTGCTCAGGGTCTTGAGATGAGGAGTACTGTATAATTCCTTGGATTTACTATTGTGTTTAATGATGATAACTGTTTTCCCTCTCTCTTATGGGAGAGGAAACGCAAAATAACAATTCCAAACTTGAATTTCTGACTATGAAGGTAGGGTATTTCTTTGTTCCTTTTTCAATTTCTCCTATCTAGCTTTGAATTTTAAAATCCATTTTTCTTCACTAAGGGCATATGAAGGATTTGATTACTGATAGCTCACACACAGTAACTTTTCTTTAATCATCTGAGCTGTCTACCTACAGTGGAAGTGAATACCCCAGAGTAGGCTGTCAAGAGTGCAGCTGGTATCATACCTGATAACAGAGCAGCCTTTGCAGTTGAAAATGCAGAGAGACATGTCTCCATCACAAGACTGTAAATTATGACTGGATTCCAGTGTTTCAACTGAACTGAGTTCAGGGGTGTATCCACACAAGAATCAAATGAGTTTGAAGCTGTTTTTTTATAACCTGGGGATCATAGTTCACTTATATCTAAGGCAAGTTAAATTTTGTTCATTACAAAAAGAACAAAAGACACAGAATATTTTTAGATCAATTTGTTTAAAAAAACCCCACAACATTTTAAAGGAAAAGGAGTTTCATGTTAAAACCATCAACTTAATTGACATGAATCCGGTAACTATTTTATAGTTATTGTCCATCCAAAATTCAACATTGCATTCCTTGACTGTAAGCCAACTCCTCCAAATAAAAAAAAAAAGAATAATTTATTTGATTCACAACAAAGGGATTCCTTACCTGAAAGCAAGTATCCCTGTTAGTTTGTGCTAAACAATATATTACATTGTTGCTTTGTGAAGTATACACAGTTTACTAGCTTCTTCCAACAGTCCAAACTGATTTGAGAAAACATAAGGAAAGGAATCATATTTTGAAGTACCTTTTCTGCCTATAAATGAACCTTAACCTTCTTTATAAGATGTCTATTTTTATTTGCATGAAGTAAAAATTCACATTAAAAGCGCATTTTTTCCAAAGCTTCAGTGCCTGAACTAGCTACCTAAGCTGCTTATTGCAGAATACTTTGGATAGTAATACTTATATGGGTTCAGACTGAATGGTCAAATTCATTAAAAATCCACAAAGGAGTATTAAATATAAAGATACCACCTTTGGCTCAAATATGAGCTGCAAATTGTTGGAGACTGGGAGAATATGAGCATGTAGTTTACCTAATCTTATACTCTTCCCTCAGTGCCTTACCTTGGGTGCTGTCAGAGGCAGGTTGCTGGGCGACAGGAATTTTTGACTGGACTGGACATAGCTGTTCTTCTGGCCTTATGGTTAATCTGGGCAGGGTCCATATAGATACTTCCTTTGCTACAGGAGAGAAAAGCTGAAGTCTAGCGCTCAGCATTCCTTTAGAAGACCTGTTCCAACAAATTTTTCAACACAACATTTAAGCTACTTGAGCTGCCTGTCCCTAGCTTAACATAAACACAATTATTCCTAAAATGGCATCTCACTCCTCACTCCTTTATTTACTTAAGGGGAATATGAGGTCAGCTTAATTTGCTGGGCTCCATGTTGCATAACCCTGTGCAAGCATGGTTTGTGAAGTACTGCGCCATAGCTAGAAGTGGATGTAAAATAACAATATTTCATTGTTAGTTCCCAAAGAAAATACACTTGAAGTGTGGAAGAAGGAAATTTAAAATCAATGTGCCATTTAATTGCTTTTATTTCCTCAAATGACTGACCAATGAAAAAGCCATTTTGTTTTAAATGTGGGTTTTGGTGAACCATATCCTTAAAAAGAAAGAAAAATCATAGGCCTTTAATTTTCTCTCCCTTCTCTCCCTCTGGCTTTGCATTGCTCTGGGACTACTCAGTCTTGTAGCATCCAAATTCTCAAAGTGACTGTATGAAATATAACATTTAAAACTCCTTAAGTAGTTGTAAATCAAAGCTGTCCCATAATTTACAGTACATTTATTTCAAAAAAATCATATTTATACACTGTCTTTCGACCTCAGTGATCTCATAGCATTTTACAAACTGGATTCACTTACATCAGTATTGAGATTCAGTCATCTCTGAGAGGTTAGGAAGCTGGCAAAACAGCAACTTCAGCTACCACAGGGACAAACTAACATTTTGGCTAAGACTGTTGAGGCAAATTCCTTCATGAGAGCTGCTGTCGCATCATTTTCATCCACTGAGGATGTTGGGTTTTCAGTAGCTTGGCTCCATGAGTCTCATCTTCTTTCCTTATGTCATAAGATTATATCATATAATCTGTGTTATTTGCCCACACCAGATAAAGTGATGAACAGAATCTCCTTCCAAGCAAGTGAGTTTGTCAAACCATGTTGTGACCTGGTGGCAAAGGAGAGCCTTGGAGAGATGTTGCTCTGTCAAAGCACATTCCTTCCAATGCCTTACTCTTTGGTACTTGTGACATGCACAGAAGAAACAAATTTTCTCGTCTTTGATTCTCTGAACTAAAAAGAAAGGGTCCTCCTAGGAGTGCATGCCAGTAGGAGTATACCCCAGTCACGTGCGTCTCCTACTGCTTCCTCCCACTGGATCTTTCTGAGCTCCTGTTTGAGGATCTGACCTGTGCACATGCAGAAACCAAAATCTGTGTCTCATCCCTGGTGTTTCTCTCCTCTTTGGGGTAAACAGAGTCAAATGGGACAACACATAGACCAAAACTGCCCCTTTTTGTAACACCAATTAAGTGATATAATTTTAGATAGAGACAAAGCAATTACAATGCTTATTCTAAAGAACAGGGATAGATATGTCACTCAGTTCATTCATCTTATCCTCTGATGTGCAAAAAATGGAGTAGTTTTTGTCCTGGTTTTGGCTGAGTTAGAGTTAATTTTTCTTCCTAGTAGCTGGCATAGTGCTGTGTTTTGAAAGAATGAAATGTGATTAAAATGAAACTTGAGTTTACCAGTTCTGAATAGTCATGTAAGTGCTTCCACTATTTAGATGCCCTCAGTCAGCAACATTGATTTATATAAGCTGTACAACAGAAGACATATTTGAAATTAGAGCTTTTCAATGTTTTTAAAAAATTTCTTCCAAAAGATGTTACAAACAACAGGCAGTGAATTTGCCTTGCAAAATCCAGCATGTTTCAAGAATAATAGAACAAATAATTGTTCATCTATTAAAGCTGGTGTTGAAGAAGTGTATTTCATTGTCTGATATTTGTCATTCAATATTTGTTGTGCTCCTGTTTAATACATTTCAGTCTCCCTAGTAGGAGCAGAAACAAACTATCAGATTTAGAAGATCATACCATGCATAGAAAGTAGTGGAAATACAATGTGTAAATAACTCATAGATGCAACTTGCCTGAAATGCGTAAGAAATGCAGTAACATAAATCTGCCTTTTGTCCTTGTTTTAACAATTCATCAAATGTTAAAAGATCCCAAAATTATTCATGGCCAGGTATCACTTCAAATGTTGTTTATAATCAATGTGATTGTAGGAAAGCTGCTGAGAAACTGTAAGATAGTGCAACCCCATTTCTTGAATGGAGAAAATTTTATGCTTACTGGGGTTTTGATCAAGCTTCCATGCATGCACATCTGCACACCAATGAAGTAAAATTTACTCTGTGTCCTGATACTGATAGGGGATTGTGTCTATTTAAGAAAGAGTTTACAATATGCAGAACTGTTCAAAAGTTGCTTTATGAAGAGGCTGTTAACATATTAGGAGACACTACAGCTGAGAGATGACTTCCAAAATTTTCTTAGGCTGGAACACCAGCTAATGGAGACTTTCAAATTAAACCTTGTTTTGCTTGCTGTTCATCAATATAAACTTGCTTGGCATTCCTCAGCTGAGATTGGAGGACTCTGGATGTGACTCTTTCCCTGGAGGTGTTTGGGTGACAGATGTTTGTATGTTCTACTGAACCCTCAGGGTCTTCTCCAGGTCAGCTCTTGTGACTTCTGCATCTCCCATACCATCTTGACAGTTTCAGTAATTAGTCTCCTGCATCCAGCCTTTGGGCGCTGATGATGAGCACTGCCTGCAATGACTGCAGAGGCCATGGCAGCTTAACTTCTTCAAAGTTATTTGTAAGTCCTCTGTCTCAGTGTTACAGGTTCTCAGGTTAAAGTAAATTTTTAAAAAATTTTTAAAAAATTTTTAAAAAGCAATTGTGTTGCTCCTCATCCTGCGCAGTGAGTGGTACCTTGTTAACTCTTCAACTTTTAGACCCCTGTCTGCGAACAACTAAGGCTGTTTACTATTACAAACAATGGCTCTTTACTATTTTAATCAACTTACATGCTTATGTGCCCTATAACATCTCTCTTGCCTTGTAGCGTAGGGTTTATTGTGTCTTTCAGAATAACTGGAAAATAAAATAACAAGTCCAGTTAGTTTCCCATTTCAAACCAGCATGAATTAATGCAATTTTTTAGTTTCTATTTTCTGCTGATGTAGCGACTCACATTTCACTTTTTCTGAGCCAGCCACTTACATTCTCTCTCAGGCTATCTTTTTCTAATACTCTTAGCATGTAACTGTGCTTCCTCCTTGAGATGGTTCAATTTTCTAATAACACACATTTCTTAACATATTTTAATCCAGAAATTAACTGTTTGTGGTTAAGGATTCTGTATGATCTGTAGTTGTGTTCCTGTTCAGATTACTTAAGGGTTGGGTCTTTTCCTGAGATCTCATCCATATTTTCAATCCATTGTTTATCACTTTGTAATTCTGTTTGTCTTTTACCTGAATTTTTTCTATTGATTTTCTAAATCACAGCACTGTTGAGTTGTAGTCTTGCTTTCTGTCAGATGCTTGTTTGAACAAATTCTTACATTCTCTCGAAGAATATTTCTTTCAACCTAGCAGCATTTTTCATACCCTTGAGGACATTTTTAAATGTGGATCTTGTAATTGAACATATGAGCACAGGAAAACAAATTTTTCAAACTGAGCATGTTGTGAATATTTTAGGTGAAACATATAAAATATTTTTCAGTGCTTACAGTATTATAAATGAATGCATTTATAATTTAAAGAAAAAATCTATGCAGAAAATATGCAAAAAGAGGATTAAATTAATGAAGAAAGTTAATAAATATGTCAAAAATCGCTATATAATTTTCATTTGTTATGAGGGGGATTTTTGGGCTCTTCTGTTTACAGAAACCTAAATATCTTTTTAAAAAGCACTTTTCTTCATAAGATTTATCATCTTCATATCAAAGATCTGATATTTTGGGACAGTAGTTCACAACATCTTTATTTTCCTTCCAGAGTGGCTTAACTTTTATAGCTAATTCTTATTCCTCTTAGCCTTTTGTTAGGGATTGGTGCTGCAATTATTAACGTTACTCTTGTCCTCCCTCCTCATTTTTAGTTTCCCTGACTTCTTCCTTTATTTCTGCTGTGTTCAATGAATCACTCGCAGTGCCGATGCTCAGCAGGAGAGAGGCTGACTTTGCGACGTGGGGCAGCGGAGTGCTGATGCTGTAACCACCAGGAAGCCCTGTGGGCTACTGCTGTCACAGATCTCTCTACTGTCCCTCTACGATGGGAGGATTTACTTGGAAAGACTACTTCATTTTATTTTGATTTTTAAGTGGAATTTAGTGTTTTCAGAATATGTCAGATAGAAGAGAAAGGCCTCTGTGCTGTGGTTGTAATCCTTTGTCTCTCTGTTAAACATGCTGTCCAGCATGTCAGTTATGACAAGGATATCTGTCTGCAAGGAACTGCTCAGAGAACATCAAGAGCATCAAGGATGTGTCAGATGTTACCCAGCTAGGGAGATTTGAGCCACAGACCTCAAAGAAGGCAGGTTCTCTGCTCTACCAGAATGCTGACAGACCTCTGCGCATTCAGTTGTGTGTGGCTAATGTCACAGATTAGTATCACTGGGGCCAGATGTGGATAGCAAAAATAAGTGCCCATAATGTCCCCAAGGAAGAAAAAAATGGCCTTGAAAATATAACAAAATTTCTATTCCACATGGTCAGAAGAACAGTGCAGATGGAACTATTTGTGGTCTGGTGCATGCTCCTTGAACCTATGTTTAGCAAAATAGTGAAAGCTGTCCTTTTGACCATTCTTGCATGTGGAACAAATTATTGAAGAAAAAAGGAAGGCATCAATGCTGTACTTTTACTGTACCTGACATAAATAATATACTAATTTGTATCATGAGACACCTAAAAAGGTTGCTTTCTTTGTTACTTAACATTTTCACGTGTATTTCTTTCTGGCATATGGTTGCTAATCTGACAGTTTTTAGAAGATGAAGCCTTACTCATGTTCACACAGTGCATCTGGTATCAGCTCTGACCTTGGAGAAAACTGTCACCACATGCGTCCAATAATCCTTACCTTCTCAAATAAGTAGATATTTCAGAAGCAGAGAGTTGGTGGATAAAAGCGTGACATAACAGAAAATAAGCAATGGTCTCTCTTTTTTGTCTCATCTATTTTATCTTGTTGTTAGTCCAGTGATTTATAAAGCACTAATCTTGATCTATGACAGCTCAATATGGAACGGAATGAGCTCCTCACTCTCCAACCTCACTTTCAGACTTCGATTTCACTCCTGAACACAGCATACTAACCAAGGCGGTGAGTCTTGCTATGAGGAAGCTGGACACAGCACTGTGTGCGGTACCAACCTTCAGTCTTGATAATCTGAGCAGGTCTGGCAACTCAACACAGCTCTGTGTTTTTTAATTTCAGCAGAACTTGACAGTCACTTTATCCCTGCAGTCCCCTGATCCTCTAGCATTTTGTGATAAGCCTTAAGTCCTGCATAGTACATGAGCTCATTGACAGGATGAGTGAAGAACGAGGAGGATTATTCATTGTTCCCATTAAATGTAAATCCTTTCAACAATAACTTAGCAGGAAAGCAGTGTTACTTCACAGGGAAGTTTACTTTGGACAGATGTGCTTTTAAAAGCTGCACTTTATTCTTGAAATATGCTGAACAATCCCATTTTCTTCTTTTCCCCTCTCCTTCCCACTGTAAGGGCCTTGTTTATTCTAGGGAAATTGTTTTTGCACCATGGTGACTAAAACTGCCAAGACCACCAAGGCTTTACATCAGGACAGGCAACTGACAGACTTGGGTGGATCGCGTGACATTGGCACAGGTACCAGTAACTCTGCAGCTGTGGTGTGATGGGTTGCTCCCACATGCATAACCCCCATGAGGAACTCAACCATCGTGGTTCTGCTCTGCAAGTATGACAAGCACCCTGAACTAGATTATAAGCAGGTTTCAGCTCAATCTGGTCACATACTGAAGGGTAGATCATTCAGTTTGAAGTCAGATTCTGGAAATACTTTAAAATCCATTTCATGTTGGTCTTCAAAGCCCCAAAAATAAGAATGTCAGGAAAAGTATATTATATCTGAAGGAGAGCTGATTTCTATCAGAAGCTGGAAAATCATGCACATATTAGCTATAAAATGAGGGCAGAGTTTTAAGACAGGGATCCTACAAATCTCTGAAATTCCCTGTCATTATAGTTAGGAAAGTAACTACTGTACGCTACACATAGACTTGCTTGGGTTACAATTTTCTGCATCATTCTTGCTGACTATTCATAAAAAAGTTGGCTTATGTTTATTAGGCTTTCCCTTTGATGGTAGATGGACTGAGTGATCTAATAGGCTGCCTTCCATTTATGATTCTGATTCCATGAATAACATTTTTTGGGTGGAAAAATAAGGAGAGCATCAAAAGGTGCCTATACAGAAAATCAGAATATAATTTTATATTATAATAACCATATATGAAACGTAACATTAGAATATTTTCAGAAAAAAATTCTGCTAGTGTATTTCAGAAGGACAGCTTATCAACTGGTTGCAATTTAAAACAGTTCCAAACACTAACTGAGATGTAGTGCTCTGCTTTCTTTCATCAGCAGGTGGGAGGGGAGGTAATGGTAGAAGATACCCGAACTTCGTTTCCTGGCTCAGATACAGACTTTCTCTATTGCTATTTTACATAACCTCTCAGCTTTATTTCCTACATCCTTTTAAAAAGTGGGCTAAAGGAGTGACTAATAAAAGCATCTATTTAATCTCTATTCAACAAGATTGACAGCTTCTGAAACCCCCATAATTATCAACATTTTGCTGAACCATGCTTTCTGCCAGAGTTACGACATTCTCCACCATCACTATATATTTCCAAATCTGTTTCAAAAACCTATGTGCATCTATGCTTGACGAAATGCAAGGTGCAGCTCTTGCCTAAAGAAGCCTTTGCAAGATTTTCCCCACAAGAATTTACAAATAGACCCAAGCTTGAACAGTTTTCCAGTTTGAAAACATAGGGCTGAAATAAACTGCAGCTCAGGAAAAGGAGATGGTAATGCCCAGGAGCTTGAAATAAATCAAAATGAACATCACAGAAGTGTAGATAATGCTTGAGTGGCCAAGGACCTGTTAGTTACTTTTCCTCTCTTTGTAAATATGCTCCCTCTTTCTATCCCTGTGACCTACTTTTTGTTATCTTTTCTTGCTCTTTTTGCCTTACTTGATGGGAAAAGCTGATTTGTACTGGGCTACTCCTAGATTTATTTGCTACGACAAAGAATTTTCAGCAGGATTACATAGATCAGCGAGATTAAAGATTCTGTTCAGACACTGGTTGTCATGAAATCTAGGTCCTCCTCAACACCGCATCTATACTCCAAACCTCTCAGGATCTCCTCATCTCCTTTTGCCAAGCAAAAGGTTTGCAAAGAGCAGGATGGAACAAGCACAACTGCCTTCTCCGGTGTGTGCTATGCAGTTTTCACAGCAGAGGAGTTTCACAGCTTTATTGTGATTTGGGGCTCATTAAGACGGTTACAACTCTCTAGTCAACTTGCACACAGAAACAAATGTAAAAGACACACACACACACAATAGCAGTGAAATATGAAGCTATGTAAAACTCACTGTATCGCAGATTTGAAACTAAAGCTCATAATTATATTCATGAAAAGAACTGCTTTCCTTGTTTCTTTGTGTGACCTTTTGCCTGTAGGATGATTTTCTAACATGCACCAAATGTCACAGTGTTTTGAAAGACCAAAAAAGGTCTTCATTCACAAAGGTACTAAGCACACGTCTTTAATGGGACTGCCCACCTGCTTCAGGCTATACGTGTGCCTAAATACTAAACTGAATCAGGGCCCTCAGTTAGGAAGAGAAACCCCAACTGCTCAGACCCTAATTTTCTTTCTTTATTTTGAAAGTTGAGCAATTGAGAATTGATAAAGTAGCATTTAAAGAGAAAAAGCCTACATGTGATTTATAAGGTATTCTAGAAGATACATTAGAAAGCATTATGGAAAGCAATCAATCAGTGCCTGGACTACTCAAGATACTAAATGCTTTTCTCTTTTCTGCTTTCAGCAAGTAAGAAGACAGATCAGGTATTAGTATGGTACATTTTTCTAACTGATGGCATCATTTTCTAGCACCTTTTCCTGATTTATGTTCCAGTGTTTATCCAATTTCCTTTATAACACCATCCAAAGCAGAAACATTAGGTATTTGTTATTTAACCTCTATGATACCTTCAGAAATTGGCAGAACAAACTGGACTCATATTCTTACCGTTGCTTGAGACAACAATTTGGCAAAACTGAAGAACTGCAATATTAAATTTATTTACTGTTGTTACCATCAAAATATGGAGTTGTTAGTGCATTTTTGGCCTTAGAAGAAATTTGATTTTCCTTACTAGCAAACAAGGTTGAGTGAAAATGACCTTCTCCTGTTCCCAGTAAAATAAACAGGAATTTTTGTGCCGACATACAGTGGGAGGAACACTAGTTCCTAATTATTCATGAATTTCCTGGTATCAGACCGAGCTGCACCAGAGTCTGGAAACTGTGGGCCAATGTAGCTCATAATTTATTTAGCAAACTATGGAAATTTATACTGGAGAAAGAGAATTCTATTCCCTGGATGAGGGGTTTCTGGCTATTTCACAGCCAGCTTGGAGATAGTGATGTCACTGCAGTCTGTCCCTCGTGACTTCAGTTTGCAATCAGAAAAATAACTGACAGACAAAAAGCCCACTGTGCACACAAAAGAACTGGGGTTTCCACAGAATCAGCCAAATGCTCATTCTTGTTTCCTAAACTAATTTTTTCCATCCTTGTCAATGTAGTATATTTGATGGCAACATTGCATAACATATAGCATGCCAGAAATAACTTGCAAACTTTGGGAGATAACAATATAAATAACTTCACCTATACACCCAACCTGACCAGTTCCAAGTCTTGCCTTTGCTTAAAGGTGACTCAAATTACAGCTTGGGGGTTGGTCCTAACTACAGTCCATACACCCTTGAAAATGTGAGCATATTGTGGCTGTTTTACTCAGTCTGCTGGCCTGTCCAGGGATACAAGCTGAATTTTGATCTCATCATAGTTTAAAATAACCACAGAGCTGTACCAATGCAGATGAAAGTTATCAAATTCTATTAAGAGTCCTAATGCCTTCTCACAACTCCCACGTGTATCCAAAAGGACAGAAAATTTTCTTCACTGTATTAGCACAAAGGAATTTCTAATGTAGATCATATTATTGCACCAATAAAAATTATGAGATCTGTCAGTAAAAGGTCTTAGAGCTGTAAGTGAACTAGTGACACTACTTTGGACATTGTAGTTCAAGTATTATTTCACTGTGGTGCAGCCATTCAGGCTAGATTACCTTAACGTAAGCTAACTTGGCAGAAAAGACATAACCTCAGAGACATATTTTGAGAAGTGAGAAGCCCTCTTTATGTTGAACCTTACTGTCACATTTTGCAGCAGTGGTGGCACTAGAGAGGTTGTATGTAGGAAACACAGGTATGTTAAACCTAGGCTGTACCTGACAGAGCCCCAAAGCAGGAATAATATGAAATTTCTATCACTCACTCCCTTGATGGTTATACACATGGTTTCCTGAGTCTAAGCCAAACCCCACAGAAGTCAAAGAGAGTCCCTTTGATAGAAGGATAGTGTGTGTTTGGTCCAAAAGAACACTTTGTTGGGAATCCAATGTGGTTGATATTTATTTTTTCAGAATCTGTTAGTTTGTCCCACTAAAGCCACAACTGGAATAAAAGTTATATGATTTTTAAAAAATCAATAAATGCTAGACATTTCTTTGCCTTTGGTATTTTGAATATATCTAAACTTTTTCTTCTGACTGAGGGATAAAAACACCAATATTTGTAAGACTCACAATAAAACTGGCAACATTGCATAGGAAATCCCCAGTGAAAATTACTCAAAGGAGTTAACAGAGCTTTGGTGTACAGGTGGCCAGTATTTTGGACTGACCTATAGGAAATTCAGTTTTCTGTTATTACTAAATACAGTGGAGGCAACCTTCCGTCTCTCAGAGCTAGATGAAGCCACTGCTAGGGAATCCCATAAACTGTCTGTTAAACACGTTCCCAGCATCAGATTCGCAACAGCAGTTAAATATAATTTACTGTAGAGCACCAATAAAACTCCAATATGAAAAAGGCAATGTATTACACTGTGTACCACTGGCTAGGAGGCTCATTAGGACAAGACATACAGGAAAGGAATAGTGAGATCATACACACTGGTGTCATTCTCACCGAGTGGATCGCTTGAGCAAATAGAATCTACTGGCTGAAATGACATTGCTGCCCTTCACTGCATAAGAACTTTCAGGAACATATCTTGGTTTTTTTCCCCTCCCTCAATGAGCTGGTAATTGCAGCCTGAAAATGTTTCTAATCTCAGTCCCAAAAGGATATTGAGCGATTTAAGGGATTTACACAAGTTAAGCCTGGTGCAACAGTAACTAGCCTTGGGGAATGGGGTGTGGGGAGAAAAAAATTAGACTTGTCCCTTCAAAGCTCTTGCTTCCTCACGAGAAAATTTAGGGCAGTGTATGAAATCTCCTGCCAGATCTTTTCAATCATTCACAAAATGCAAAAAAAAAGGAATTAAGCAGTCTTCTCTGAAAGATGTGAACTTTGCCAGAGAAAGCCATAGCACATTTCAAGAAACAGGCCAATTCTTCTTTGCTTCTGACAGACTTAGTCTCTGTGCTTCGCAAGTGCAGGGATGAAACGAGAAAGGTTCATTCCCTGTGTGCCCAGGCTT
>VYZW01016361.1:2309-19160 GCA_013401315.1 Balaeniceps rex | reverse complement strand
CCACTAGCACAAACATTTCCCATGCTAGATGTGTCCTTCTGTTTAGTGTTGTAAAACACATAACTTTATTATATAAATAGTATGTACTAATACTAATAATATTATTATATAAATACAATTTGAATGGAACATATTCAAGTACTCAAAAAAATGAAACTACCTCAAGGAAAAAGAAAAAAACCCTATTTTTTTGGCCTATGCCTGTAAATCTCATCCATTTTAGAATCACATTGAAAAAAAGCAGTTTATTCACACGTGTTCAGTAGAGTCTTATCAGTTAGGCAAGTTCATCAAAGATGAATTTTGGATTAAGAAAGCCTCATTGGCAGTGGGCGTATCAGGCACCTCTTTCAATCTGTATTTTCCCTGCTGCCTTGAGGGGCAATGAGGAAGAAGTCCCTGAAATGAAATGCAAAAGCAACATTTATTAGAATATTAGACATTGAAACCCCATGCCTAGACATGGAGAACAAGGGGAAAGACTGGCTGAGAAAGCTGCAATAGGAGCCCAGCGGAGGAACCCTCAGAATGAGGTGAAGGCTGAGTCTATCATGCAATTAAAGACAGCTTCTTATTGCACATGTATAAAAAGACAAATTTCTATTGTTCTAACAATCTTAGTTCTATCACTACCTAACTCTAAGACTTTGCCTCTGCTTGACTTTTTGGTCTTATTGTTAAATGAAGAGTCTGGGATGAACTAAACTGACATCTTTGCACATGACTGCAATTCTCCGTTGACTGCAGAGGCAGAAACCTCTTGTTTAGGGCTGAAGATGCTGAGTTATCTGCTGCTAACTGAATTTTTAGGAGGCAGTGGAAATTGTCACTCATGCCAGGCAAGCCCAGAGTAACAGCAAGATGCTGAACTTTCTGACAAGAGCTACAATGAAATGACTGCACATCAATGAGTTTATAACAACGAAATGAGCCACAACAGGCAACATTTTCAGGAAGGAAAACTACCTTTTATTTATGAATATCTAAAGTGACACTGTTTGAAAACACATCCTGTGTTTTCAGTATGGAAATTTTATTGATAACAGATATCTTTCTGCTGACACCTTGATTTCCTTTAAACGCTGGCGGTTCTTTGGCAGTTCTTATTTTTTATACCATGGTATTTCAGATAAACAAAGAATTCAGCTCAAGGCATTCTTCTGAAATTTGACAGCTCTTCCAGATTTCATTTCTTTGACAATTTTTAAACTAGTAACCCAGTAATAAGAGGGACTACAAACCAAGGCAGTTCTGACAAAGTACACGTGGTGTTTGTACCTTCTGTAAAAGCCATTTTTAAATAGTATATTGCTGCTGTAGTTGATTTGAAGCATTTTATAAATGTATCGGCAAATGCAAACCTAATCCATCTGACTTGAGTGACCATATATACTCGACTGAGTAAATGAAGTATCTGCTTTTTCTTGTCCTTTATTTGCTCACGTGCTCCACCCTTTAGAGAGAGATGTGAATGTAGTATATACTGAAACAGAAATTACAATTTTTTTCTTAATTTGAAATCGAAGTGTATAAGGTATAAGTTTTAAATTACTTTTTTTTCTTTTTCTCTTTCTTTTAAAAAGGCATTTTAGCTGTAAGAAAGGTCATGAGATGACCTTGAGCTTTTTTAAAAAAATATATGATCCTGCACCTAAGTCCTCATTTCCTATGAAGAAGCACATTAGAGGCTTTCAATTAACATGCTCCTTGTCTTGGGGTGTGGTCCATGGCTATCACGAGCCATTTTTCAGCCATTGCACCTTATGAATTGCATGTCAATTGCTTTGATGAGGTATGCGTAGCCAAAGTATGACCAGAATTTTATCTATCCTCAAAGTACAGAAAATGTCTCAATCACACTTGGTATATAGACCTCGAATTTAATTAAGCTGGGCTTCAGTCTTTCTTGAAATCTACAGAAGTTGTATAAAGGCAGGTAAAGAATAAACCCATTTACAGGTGAAGAATGTGAGGAAAAAATGGAGGAAAGGTTACAGGAAAACGAATGAAAACTGCTTTCCAAGTGAAAAATCATTGGTAAAATGACTGTGGGAATTTATAACCCAGATCTTGCAAGGAAGCTGGAGCCAGTGTAGTGTTGTTAAAGCATCATGAGATAGACACTTCAGTTTTTCCTAAAATGACAAATCTTCCTGAGGTCCCTAAAGGAATAATTTGTGCCTTTAATACCTTTCCTCTACAACAATTGAAAGCAGGGCATTAGACCTCAAAATATTAACAGGACATCTGCTTTTTAACTGGGGGTGCATTTTAGCCTCCTAAATGTCATTTTACCTCCCATCCAATGAGGACAGACAAGCACAAGCATGCTCTATGCTGTATTTGCTTATGTCTCACTCTAAAAATGAAAAAACCCCATGCCCCAACAAGCAAAAAACCTTTTATAATTCAGATTTTTTCAAGAGTTAAAGCTCTATTATGAAAATCTTTAGTTTAGGACTCCTTTCTCAGACATTATTTCAAGAGATTCTCAGTATTGCCATACTCCGCTCTGAGATAGCCTTATGGCTATTCCTTGTTTTCAAAATTCTGGAATCATGACTGCCTGATCCTCAAAGCTATTTGACTGACTGGAAGGCAAATGCTGTATTTCCCTTGAATGATGATTTACCCTTTCATGAGAGACATAGATATCCACAGTCACTTAGGTTGCATGGATGTGCTAATCTCAGACACATAAAAAGATACAACAGAACACCAATATTTTATTAAATGTCATGGTTCATATTACACACTTTTCAGAGAAACAAGTTCTATTCTATGTCAGGATAAAGCCAATTTTGTCATCTTTTTCAGAACATTATTTGGTTTCTATGAAGGTTTTCATCTGTCTGTTCATTTACGTAGCCTGAAGTGAACTTAATTTTCCTTCATTGTGTTTACTTGAACAAATGGTGAAAGAATTGTAGAGATATGGAAGAAACAGAAGAGCAGGACTCTTACACAAAGGGATCAAATGTATCTGCTCTCCAACAGATTTCAGTGGCATTTAGGCTATCTATCTGAGTAGCTTTTGTTACTTTTTTTTTAAAAAAGTATCACTCTTGCCTTGTCATTGTTTGGACATCTAGAAAAAAAAAAGGCAGGGATTCAAAACCACATCAATTGTACCTGAGAAGCAAGTCTGATACATCCTACAATTGATCCTGTGTGAGTGATCAGTACGTGCTCAATAGCCACTTTCTGGTTGGCTTTTGCAATGTTTTCTTACAGGATTTTTAGTAAAAGGAACAGATGGGAGGCAACAAGAAAACCTTCTGTGGCAAGAATATGTTGGTATCAGCACCCTGTCCTCTGCAAAAAGACGTTCTGAAAGCTCCATTCTGTCTCTCTGTACTTCACATTTGGACGGTAAAGCTTTCTGAACACTGATATTTATCTCCTCTGTGACCATTAAATGAAAACATTTTGCATTTGTTGTAGCTGATGTGCCAAACCAAATGTAAACTGATGCACAACTCTTACATTTTCAATGCTTCTAATGAAATGCCATAATTTAATTTTAGAAGAAGAGAGTTAGCATGACACCAACGTAGTTGGTAGCAATCTCTTTGATGAATAAGTCTGATTTTATACATTTACAAGAGCCGATAATGGAACACCAACACCATGAAAAAAGTCCATTGTCACCTTTAAGTTAGCACGTGCAAGACATCAATATTAAAAGGTTTCTTCCTTCCTGCCAAGGACCTGAAGTAGTTAAATTATTACATTAACCAACCTCAATAAATCATCCCACACTTCAGTAGATAGAAATTATTCCATGATGTTTCCTGTTGTGAATTCTTATGACTATGAATTCAAAATTTTAATTCTAAAATATCACAGTTTCTTCTTAGGCACAGGTTTTTTTAATAAACAGAATAGGAAAAAAAGACATTGCTAACATATCTGTGATAAATGACTATCAAAGAAGCAACAGGAGGCTAAATGGAACTGAGCTCAATTTCTTTAAAACTACTACTTTAAAACAAGCAAACATCTTGCAGCACATGCCCAGCTCTCAAAAGCATAACAACAAAGTTCTCCCATTGTCACTCCTGTAGCAAATAATTTTTTGGGTATTGAACTAGCTTAAAAAACAATAGTTTATCTTTTTAAATGATTACATGTTTTAGTACTTTAAGGTGAAGCATCATTGCTGATAGCTACTTCTTACCGTTGTTTTATTTAAGTAAACAGAAAATAAAGTAAGTCTCAGATCTGAATGGGCTTTCTTTTTGGCAACCTCTGTCCAACAGTGGAAGTAGTCAGTTACAGACTTCAGATAGCTGCTCCAGCTATCAAACAGAACTAAAAACATAGAAAGAAATATAGAAGGGGACCAACTATGACCCCCATAGCAAAAAATTTTATATGAGGAGAAACTAAACATTGGGATTCCTCTTTCCGGAAATAAATGAACTGAGGAGGAGTATGATACAGGTCTGTCCAATCACGGTTGGCTCAGGGATTGGGTGTGATACAATAACTCACTGTTGCTCATAATATGAGAAGTTGGAAGCACACGATGACCCTCTTATCAGGTTTAAGGCATGTGTTTAATGGCAAGGGGACATATATTTTCATACAGCTTGTACTGTGGAACTCAGTGCTACAGAACGTTTTAGAGGGAAAACGTAAAAAAGGGTTCAAAGAAGGAGGCTGGAAAAATTATATTTAAAGTTATTGATGCTTTTAAATGCAATGATCCAGCAGTGTTCTCTGATTCAGAGGTCCTCATATTGATGCATCATAGAAACAAGAAATATGTTACATTGGGGAAGGCCTGAATATTAAACTTCTCCCCAAACATCTGTTTCTCATCACTGTTAAAGGAAATGTACTGGTATAGGCAGGCCTTTGGTCTCATCTGGCAGGAAGGGTAAGACGTGGTCATACTTAGTGTCATGCAACAAGAAGTTGAAAACTGCACGCTATTTTCCTGGCATAGGAATGTGTTTTAAGATGGTTAAAAATTTTTTCTTGATAGGAACCTAAGCATTTTCAGCTTCCCTTGTGACAGGAGGGAGTAAAACAAGTTTAACAGAAAAGATTTTCCTCTTTATTAGGCAATTTTGTATTCTTAATCCTTATCTTATCTAAAAATGAGACAGCAGCTGCACCAGAGAAATTTTGCTTCTTAAGCCCCCCAAGTCAATTATTAGTTCCTCAAGAAGCCATTCACATAACCGATTTCTGTTCCAAGAACACAAAAAACAATGCAAATTTATTCTTACACCTCTTTTCATGTTGTAATCACTTGAGGAAGGGCAGTGATGATACACGAGTTTTAAACTGCTTTTCATATCAGTTCTGTGTTTTTCTTTGCCTGATGATAGAATTTCATTACATTACAATAAAGCTTTAGTGCTGGTACAACTTGTTCCTGCTGTAATTTGCTTGTTTCAGTTTTGCTTCTTCTTTTGAGAGTGTCAGAGAAGCAATTTTTAAGTCTAGAGGGTATAAGCCAACTACACAGTGAAGGAAAAGGCTTTCAGCCAGCAGGAAGAGTATGTGTGACTGATTACTGAGAGGTGAGGTATAGAGTTGTGGTGGGTTGACCCTGGCAGGATGCCAAGTGCCCACCAGAGCTGCTCTATCACTCCCCTTCTCAACTGGACAGGGGAGAGAAAATATAAAAAAAAGCTCATGGGTCGAGATAAGGACAGGGAGATCACTCAGCAATTACCGTCACAGGCAAAACAGATTTGACTTGGGGAAAATCAGTCTGATTTATTAACAATCAAAACTGAGTAGGATAATGAGAAATAAAACCTAAATCTTAAAACACCTTACCCCCACCTCTCCCTTCTTTCTGGGCTCAACTTCACTCCCCATTTTCTCTCCCTCCTCCCGCTGGGCGGCACAGGGGGACGGGGAATGGGGGTTGCGGTCAGTTCATCATGTGTTGTCTCTGCTGCTCCTTCCTCCTCAGGGGGAGGACTCCTCACACTCTTCCCCTGCTCCAGCGTGGGGTCCCTCCCATGGCAGACAGTTCTCCACAAACTTCTCCAATGCAAGTCCTTCCCACAGGCTGCAGTTCTTCACAAACTGCTCCAGCGTGGGTCCCTTCCATGAGGTGTAGTCCTTCAGGAACAGACTGCTCCAGTGTGGATCCCCCACGGGGTCACAAGTCCTGCCAGCAAACCTGCTCCAGCGTGGGCTCCTCTCTCTCCATGGGTCCACAGGTCCTGCCAGGAGCCTGCTCCATCATGGGCTTCCTACGGGGTCACAGCCTCTTTTGGGCACACCCCCCTGTTCCGGCGTGGGGTCCTCCACGGGCTGCAGGTGGATATCTGCTCCACCGCGGACCTCCATGGGCTACAGGTGGGTATCTGCTCCACCATGGACCTCCATGGGCTGCAGGGGGACAGCCTGCCTCACCACGGTCTTCTCCACAGGCTGCAGGGGAATCTCTGCTCCAGTACCTGGAACACCTCCTCCCCCTCCTTCTTCACTGACCTTGGTGTCTGCAGAGTCGTTCCTCTCACATATTCTCACTCCCCACTCCAGCTGAAGTTTGTGTCCCCCGTGTTTTTTTTTCCTCCCCGCTTCTTAAATACGTTATCCCAGAGGCACTACCACTGTCACTGATTGTCTTGGCCTTGGCCAGCAGCGGGTCCATCTTGGAGCTGGCTGGCATTGGCTCTATCGGACATAGGGAAGCTTCTAGCAGCTTCTCACAGAAGACACCCATGTAGCCCTCTCCCCGCTACTAAAACCTTGCCACGCAAACCCAATACAAGAGTGAAAATACAGTGTTGTTGCCTGGCAAGACAACTACATCAGAAAAATCCTGGGGAAAAAAACCCTGACATTTTTCAAGCAACCTGCAACATTTATAAAATGTGCCTGATCACACTGCATTATTATGGATATCTTCTTGTAGCCATGGAACAAAAAGAAATTTGTACAAAAATGTCTCAGCATAGCATCATTAAAGCTTTTGATGGTTTGGACTTTTTTATCAACTAGTGAGCTTTAGGACTATTGGGACTTCAGCAGAATCACAATTCCAAGTCAAACAACGGGAGTCCAAAATAAAATCATACAAGGTTGTGTAAGCACCTGTAACATACGGCATTGCGCGTGTGGTCAGTAAGCAGGCTGTGATCACTTTGACTGCACTGGCAAAATACGGACTGGTCACATCCTCCTTCACCAGAATACCCCTTACCACTTCCCAATACATAGGGTATGTATTTATACGTTATACCTTTGGATAAGTATTTATATCTTAGATGAAATACTCAATGGAAATGAGTATTCAACCTCTATAGAAGTTGTTTATACTGTGGTTTCATTATCACGAGTTTGTTCAATGGCCTCAGAATTCCAGTGTCATTTGCACATTTGCTGAAAAACTGATTAGCACCTAATTTTGGAGACACAACCAGCCTTCAACAACACAATGGTTTGTCAGATTCAGAGGGCTGATTTGACTCATTTTAATATCATACATATTGCAAATTACCTTATTAGCATACACAACTGGGACAAAGACTGAATTAAGTGGTTCTTTTCAAGCTGTGGCTCCTGTCTTTAATATATAGCCATGGCTTTTTTGCAAGATTTCAGCTAATCAATGATGGAATCATAGAGTCAGGGGAGCTCAATTCAGTAAAAATGTCAAAAGAAGTAAGTCTTAAAGCACTGGGTAAAAAGCTTAATTCCATAAAGGCCAATAAGAAAACAAGCCTACAGATTTTGTATTCCTTAACATTATTAAAAAGATTATGCTACTCAAAACAGAGAAGTGATGTTTTACAAACCAAATATATACATTTTCATGTTTCTAATAGGTAATTATGTCTTTCTTCATAAGCGTAATTCCATTTGCACCTTTATATCAATTAAAGCTAAACCCAAGTAGCAGAACAGCAAGTATTTTCAAAAGCCTATGGTCCAAAGTGAGTGGCTGGTGAGACTGTAAACCAAAATGCAATAGGTACTAGCTCGTCCCTCACATTAAGTATATATAAAATAAGACTGCTCATGAGCACCATTTTTTTCTCCAGTTGCCAAAAGATAAGTAAATCTCACAATCAACATAGTTAACTATTACCACAATGCCTGAGCCCTTCTGGTGTGATGATATGTATCTTAGTACATATGTCTCATATTGAGATATTTATCTTCAGCAAAAACTGCAAGTTTTTTTTTGAGTTCATAATTTTCTTCACTTGATATGCAAGCACAAAGACGGCTCTAGGTAAGGCTTAATTTGAAATACAGTATGGAATAACTTATATTTTTTATTTTGCCTTTGCTGCATGTAAAACTTCTGTTATGTCGAAGGTGCTGACAAAGTTACCAGCAGGTAACCTAGCCTTACTTCTTTTTTCCTGGAGGACAGGTGGAGGGAGGATTCTGCACTTTTTGTACAAAGTCTGGCTTTTGCATATCCACTGCAAATCTCCTGTTGCAATATTTTGGCTAGAGAAAACCTGCAAAAAACCCAGGTGAATTAGAGGCAAGGCCACAGAGAGCATGCATTGGAGAGAAGCCAAGTTACCACAAAGGACTGGACTGTTTCCTCTAACCCATTTTGACATAGTTTTCATCATTTAGAACAAAACTAAAAATGACAAGATAACTTGCTATAGAAATTAATTATATGTGGAGATTTAAGCAGGAAAAGCAACGTGGCACCCTGCAATAGCAAAAAGATAATTCAAAATATGTATTGCTGTTAAAGAAGATGCAGCACCATGCAGAAACATCCTCTAGGAGGCAAAAATTGAGAAAGTGTGGAAGTACAGGAATAGAGGTAAATACAAAGTTTGAGAAATTCAACAAGGACTAAATAAATGAAGTTTACAATTGGAGGCAGATGGACTAGAAGCCGAAAATGGTTATGAAGAACATAGTTGGGGAAAAAAAACCCAACCCAAAATTATAACTATGTCATTACAAATTCATTGGAGAACTATAGCCTTTTTTTTCCAGCTGCCCAGGTTTCTCTCATCAATCATGTCAATTACTGTATTTATGAAGTGACTCTAACATGCATGATGACTAAGCTTGATCAGAGCTGCTCCTTATTACCAATTCACTAAAATCACCCAAAAGAAAAGTTTCAGTTAACAGGAATTGATTGTGTTTCTTTGCTGTAGAGTCCAGAAGGAGAGCATCATCTCAGCAACAACCAGTTTAGGAGGAGAGAAGGAAAACTGTTGAAAGGGGGCATTATTTAACTGATAAATAGTTAAACCCGTAGTTTGACTAACATCACTCTAATAAAAAATTAATCTGTCTGCCATCAACTTCCAGTTTTGGATTAGCAGTGTGTGATGATCACTAGAATTGGCATGAAAACAAATGAAATTAATATTTTACCCAAAAGTTAAATTCAAGAGAGATGATTTTAGGTGTTACATAATTTTTGCTCAGTGCTCACACTGTGTCATTTGGATTTTAAAATTGCACACCTACACTTCTCTCCTAATCTTCTGTCCATTTTTAATGATGTTTAGTTCATTTTGGTAATGCTTTCATCTGCAAGAAATATTACTTGGGAAGCACAGTACACGTGTAAAAAAGAACTGCAACAATAAAATGTGCATCTACCTTAAATCATGAGTCCAAAATTATCAAATGTTAAAATAGTCTCATATACTGAGGAGAAAAGGACATTTCAGTTATGTATGAAAGGTTAGAATAAACTGCATGGCTAGTGTAAGCAATATATTAAAAGCAGATTGTAAAGTGTTATTACCAAGTTCTCCTTTTGTAGAAGAAAGATCAAGTGCTGTAAGTCCTCAGTCACAGGTGCCCTGGTTCATCCTACTTAACTTAAGGCACTTAACTGAAACACCTTGTTAAGAATGCACTTTTCTGTGGCTTCTTTTTATAATCAATGGTGAGAGCCCAACACCTCCAGAGTGAAATTTTGTCCAATTAAAGATTTTAATCATCCTCTGAAGGCACCTGTTCCTTCTCATTGACCAGGGTGACTAAGCTTCTAACTTATATGCCTCAATTAAGTACTTAAAGTTAAGTAGGATGAATCTAGGTGGTAAAAGATCACAGAAAACTTTTCTGCTGTGTTTTGTATAGCAAGCGCAAGAAATGATTCTGTTTATATTACCGGTGCTCCTAGGAAGACATAAGCTTTATCTTCCTGCAAAGATGTTTGCAGGAACATCTGTCAACCCGCCTGTGGTGGGTTGACCGTGGCTAGCAGCTGGATGCCTACCGAGCCTCTCACTTGCTCACTTTCCCCAAACAGGTCAGGGGGAGAAAATAACATGAAAAGGCTCATGGGTGAAGATAAAGATAGGAAGATTGCTTAACCAGTTACTGTCACTAGCAAAACAGACTTGACTTGGGGAAAATTAATTTAATTTATTGTCAATTAAAATATATGTAGATGGTGAGAAACAAAGAGACAAGACACTTCATCCACCCCCTTTTTTCCCAGGCTCAACTTCATTCCTTCATTCCTGACTCCTCTCCTTCCCCCCACCCTGCCCAGTATCGCAGAGGCAATGGGGAATTGGGGGTTGCAGTCAGTACACAACAGTTCCTCTCTGCTTCTCCTTCCTCCTCACCCTTTTCCCCTGCTCCAGTGTGGGATTTCCATGGGCTGCAGCTTCCTTCAGGGCATGTCCACCTGGTGCAGTGTGGGATCCTCCATTGGTTGCAGTGTAGATGTCTGCTCCAACGTGGTCCTCCATGGGCACATGGTCCTCCATGTGTGGACATCTGCTCCAGCATGGAGCACCTCCTCCTTCTCCTCCTTGTCCTCTGACCTTGGTGTTCCCTCTGCTGTTCCTCACGCTTTTTGTTCCTTCCTCCTCTGTCTTTGCAGAATTTTCTGCCCTTTCTCAGAGACATTTTCCCTGAGACATTGACCCACGGCTGAGGGGCTCAGCTGTGCCCTGTGGTGGGTCCATTGGAGCTGGCAGGAACCGGCTGTGTCTGGCATGGGACAGCCTCAGCCTCTCCTCATGGAGGCCAATCCTACAGCCCCCCACTACCCACACCTTGGCACACAAATTCAATACGCCTCTTTTTCCAAGTAGACACAAATATATTTTGTGAGTCGTGATGATGTTGTAGATAAAAGCTTTGTATTATTCTAGAAAGGAAATTAATGAGTCAGGTGTAAGACTTTTCTCATTAATTTTCTCACTGATAGTTCAGTTGATCATAAAGGTAAGAGTTTTCATTCTTGCCAGTGGGACTTTTTAGTTCTGGATGAAATAACTATATAATTTCCCCAAAGGACAGCTCTCAGGGTGTAGAACTGAGCTGAGGGTATTCTCTGTGCTGTTAAACAGGCGATTACTTTCATCCTGTGCTTCCAGAACTGATGAGCCTGTTTCTTCCAAAAGGCAGTTCAGATACTCCAGGGATCCAGTCAGATGTGGATACTGAACCACAACTCCACCAAAGCCTATTATGTTGCATGTATGGGTGTTTTTGCCTACAGAAATATAGCTTTAGTCTGGAGTGTGTCTGATGTCTAGGGAAGAAGGAGGTGCTGTATAATCTTTTGCATCTGTAGATGTAAAGTGCAAGTGAAAATTGTTTTAGGAAATTACCTGAAATGTCTCAGGTAACTCAGTTTATACAAGGGAGAAACAGAGTAGGTAAGTTCCTCTCCAAGATAGAGTACACAGCTATAGAGGTAAAGTGTGAGCAAATAAGTACCTAGTCCACAAATACCACCACTGATTTTACTGTTGGTTTCTTTTGGCTTTTTTTGAACATTTGGATGGAGGGTTGGAAACAAGTCCCTTGCTCCTCCCTCCTATTGAAAAAAAAAAAAAAATCTGCCCAGACTTTCTGCTGTTTCTCCAGGGCACCTGTGGTCTCAAGTCTTCTGGAAGAATCTAAAACTTGATATCTTTCTGGCTGCTGAGCTGGACAAACTCTACATTCTTTACTTAGTGTCTCTCTCAGATTACATGGTCCTTCTGAAGTTTCACAGCACTCATTTCATCGTACTAGAAAACATCTCTGAAGATGTCTGACCTATATACCCTGAAGCTCAGACCAACTTTAAAAGTGAAATGAAATGAAAAAACTTACACTCTTAAACTATCACACTGCCAGTACTGGCAAGAGGAATTGACTTTTCTTTTCATTCATGTCCTAACTCAGGGAGGGCTGTGTTCCAGAAGAGTGAGATGAGACTAATCGAGTCTAATTTCAACAACACTGATAGTTTAATTTATGCCTAGTTGTTACATATTATGTAATTAATGCAGTATGCTGCATTAATCAAAGAAATACTTCTACAAAAGAGCCAGTTCTTGTTTTATATGCAAAGTTTTTTGTGATCCTTAGCTTATTACAAAGAGATTCCCCTTCTAAGAGGAATTAATGCAAATGCAGATGCATGGATTTCATAGAATTAGTAAACACTCTTCTTAGATGTTGCACTACAGTAATGACTAAGCCTCTTTTATAAGAGCTAGCTGCTATCAGGTGCCTCCAACTAAAGAGGCTGGTAAGATCCTGCTTTTAGGTGTGGAACTGTATGGTATATTCTTAAGACTTGGAACTGGTGGAAACAATGAGAAAATACATGCCAGGTAAACATGACTATACAACTAAGTAAACTGCAGCTCTGGCACTCTGTCTGATGCCTCCTTCAGAGCAGTCCTCGATTCTGCTGTTTTTTACCAAATGCAATGGGAGTTGCTAGGAACTTTCCACTTCTGAAAACACTGTTCAACTCTAACTTCTTTAGAGGTCATAGATGGGATGATGAGAATGATGAAGACTTTCTGCCTAGCTAGTCCACTGATTCTTTGACTATCCCTGTCAGCTATCTTGGCACTAAGTTCTGACAAAATGGTCTGATTTTACTCCTCTCTGAAAGTTTATGTTAAACATTGTTTTTTTATTGCGCTTCTGTGCTATAGCTCTTCTGTGTGATTTTTCAGCATCCAGCAGAAATTGTTAGGTACATACCTAATGGTGATCCAAAGGAGCTTGCTTCACACATACTCATTCCATCTACCAGGTCTTTGAAGCACCAGATACTGGGATAGAAAACAGAACTATTTGGCATGCATTTCACAAACCCGTGAACCACTGAAGAAGGAAAAATATAGATGCCAGAGCTCACTCCAAGGCTCATCCTCTGCCAGCTGGGCTTGTAAACAGGTTACAGACTTCTTGAAAAAATAGTATTGAGAAAATCTGTGAACCAAATGTCCAAATAACCTGAGGCTCAGTTTGACCAATGACCAAAGATAAGTTCTGAAGTTCTGTTCTCAGCTGAAAGATGATATGAAACAATTTTCCTGTGTCTTTAGCCACCTGTGAGCCTAGAATAAACTCCTATTAATTCCAATGACTGAGACAGAGCAAGATCAGATTTATTAATGTTGTTCCTTAGAAAACAGCTGAGGAAAACAGTTGGCAACTGGCTGCATCACCCAAAAACTGTGACAACTTTTCCTGAATTAATCAGTCACTAATCAGTTCTTGAAAAAAACCTGTATAGAACCTGCTTTTGTAGGTATGCTCAAACAGTGAAAACTATTTTCTAAGGGCTCTTTTATTGTTTCCTTACTCATTACTAACCTTCTGAAATAAGATGCACTCTACAAACCTTGATTCTATGACAGCAAGAGTCTTGCTGGATTATTTCTAAACCTTAGTTACCTAGAGAAAAAGAATTTTATGTACCATTGTCATGGAGAAAAAAAAAAAAGAGAAAAAAAATCCCCACAAATAAACCTCAACATAAATAGGGTGAAATCAAAGTACCAAATGAAAAACGACAGTGAGAAAAAGTACATATAAAACCTAGGTCTTGCAATTTAATGGGCTCTGGATTATTCCTTATGTTGTCAGAAACAACAAAAATGAACTGATTAGCAACAGGGATTATTCTCTGATTTATGCTTCTTGGGAGGGGAAGAGCAGACAGATTGAATGCACACGCTACCTCAAAAGAAATGACTGGTGAAAGCATTCAAAATTTCACTGGTCTATGATTAGGATCCATGCAGGCAGATATTCTAAAGAGAAACAGTATTTGTCCTTCAAGACGGGTCATAGCTTTGGGAAGCTGAGCCTCAATGTTGTTTTACTGGCTTGGTTTTAATTTCCAAATTAAAACCCTAGTAAGAGAAAATGTATTTTCCTTTTGGATGTCTGAGTGCTGAAATTTCCCACCATGATACAAAATACCCTTTTCTGCAACGGGAAGTCAGACTGAGGTAACAATTATATGCACCAGTGACTCGTTTTCTTGAGGGCAGGATGCTAGACAATAGTGAACCCAATGCTTCTTAAAGTAACTTGTATTTTGTGCCTCAAGACATTGCTGAATGTCTTAGCAATACCTCAAGACGTTACTGAACGAACAGTGCTTTCCCTCTTTGTTGCTTTTTGACAGGGCAACAATTCTATATTTGACACTCTGCTATTAAAAACAGAAAAGAATTCAGCTTTATCAAGCCAAAGAGCCTCTGCTATCCATGACTCTGTTTTTTCTAAGTGTTTTAATTGGTACATGAGAGTTTTAAGACCAAAATTTAAACAAAACCAAACTTTTTATATCTCATGTGTTGTGGTTTTCATGTGTGTGTGTTTGTCTTTTTTTTTTTTTAATGTCATTTCTGAGTTTTAGAAATCTTAGAAAGCTTTTCTAAGAAGCAAGAGATTCAGGAACAGGCTATTCTCAGAAAGAAGAAAACAAGACAAAATCAGCTGTGTTAGAATGAGAAGTTAAGCAGATTCCACGTAATGTACCAGAGCAGCCGGCTTTTGTGCTTAGAGCAGCTTTAGCTGTGGTAGCAACAACCTTCACAAAACAGTTCTTCATCATCTTGGAAAAAAAGCTACTGCTCTGAAAAGTTAAGTTAGCTCTAAACAAGCAGTCTAGCTAGGCCTTGAGTGCTAGATAGATTTCCTAGATAGGATATCCCTGATAAGGAGGGGGGGGAATCTCTTAAAGACTGGAAAAGTCTCATTTTCCCAGAAATATGGAAGGTGCTTCGGACGACATTATTACCTAAACAATAATGTCAAGTCAAAGGAGAGGTTAGAATGTCTGCACATGTCCAAGGTTCATTTTAGCCTACATATAAATGTGATTTTATATTACTACACAGCTTATACCTAGACAGATCAACATTACCATCTTGTTGTTGTCTGAAATGCGATTATTACCCTGAAAAAGAAAATCGCAACTTTTCAAGCTAATAAAATGGAGGTACTCTTGGCAGAGAAAGGTGCTCAGATTTAGTCTTGTGGGTATTTTAATCAGCTTGCATTCTTCTCAGAATTTTTTTTTGCATCATCATTCAGATTTTGTGATGTCCCCAGAACAAGATTTCCTCCTGCACTGATGTTGTTCAGATCCAATAATGCCTTTGAACAGAGAGACTAACAGCCTTAGATCAAAGATCAGTTTGTCCTTTTGCTGCTAAACAGGAACTCACCACAGAGATCCACCATTCTGGATTCTCCCATATCAATTCTCAAGGTCAAAAATGAGGAGAGAGGAAGTTCATTTAATTATTTCTCAGCTTCTCTGACATTATGCAAAAGTGCTGAACTGGAAATGACAACCGATTTGGTGATGTTTGCATATGAGAAAAAATTATTCTCGGAAATCAGATTATGAATAGTATTGATCCCAAGGTCCCTAGGATGTGTCAGTATTAAAATCACAGAGCAGTGAACTGAATTCGACATGCAATATTTTCTGTTCTATCTTTTCCCGGCAGATGAGCCCTTTCCCTATTTACTAAAAAATGTCAATATCTTCAACACCCTTTCCTGCATGTGGTATAAGCATCTCCTTATAATGTGACATTCAAGTCTTCCCTCAGAAAGAAATAATAATAACCCATGCAATTTTGAAGACAAGCATAAATGTCAATCACGCAAGAATTTGGCAAATAACTTTACATCCTGGAAACTTTGAGTGATAAAAGGGAATAGGAATCACTGAGAGACACTCTCAGCAGACAGTCCTGAGTGTATCATGTCCATTCAAGCAGGTACAGGAAGGTGTTCTCTTCAGTGTCCTTCCAGGAGCAGTTGGGGAAAACAGGGATGATCTGAAGTTACACATATAATGAAAATGTATCATGCTCCTTCCTGACGCGCTAACCATTCAGCTCATCCTGTATTCATTTACACTGCAAAATTGATTGGTCTAATGTTAAAACTCTTGTCAAATCACTATCATAATATTTGTATTTTCTCTCCACAAAACTGCATGTACAGTATATTTCAACGGTTCAATGGAGCTTCTGTCTGTGACTGTCACAAACAAAAATGAGAGCATCAAACACTAACAGAAGAGACCAGCTCTTGCTACTTTGTCTTGTCGCTGTTATTCAAGAATTATGCTGGCAATATGACAAAATAAAGAGCAGAGCAGAGAATAAAAAAAAATGGTCTTTACATTTGCAAGCTGTGAACTAAATGTTTTCCCATTCTTTTTTAGCACATAGTCACAAAGGCTACCTCTTTCTTTTTCCTGAGGACAGTGAAAGAACATCTTATTTCAATCAGGACGTGCAAAATAAGAGAAAGGAGGCTATTTAACATAGAAGATCATTTCAAAGAAAGGCAAAAGTATTGCTACAGCTTCTGAGGCAGTCTGAATTCAGTAATAAAAGAGAATTACAGTCACAAATTAACAACAGGTAAACAGAATTTAGTTACTTATGGGCCTTTCATTGCTGAATGTAGACAGTGGATAACAGCCCGAGCTCCCAAAATAATTATTTTGTAAATATTTTTAATATGAAATGGGTAGAGTAGGGTTATTCATGGCTGATGCAGAAGATGCAGAATTGTTCTCAGAATTTGGGAGAAAGCTAGATTTCAATCTAATATTTAGGTCATGCAAAGGTCGTTATG